>JAVSCE010006537.1:0-72505 GCA_032199065.1 Smutsia gigantea
TGGACTTTTGTATGGTCTGACTCAGTTTATATAGGAGAAAGACTTTAGCAGAGTATTAAAGGGGCTTATCCTGTTAAATATTTTATGAGTGACTTGCATAAACATCGAATCTGTTAGATGCTTCACATTAGAAAGTTCCATGATGTGTTGAATGGATAGAACTGAGATCCAAAGAGATTTAAATAAGTGATATCGGCAAATCTATTCTAACAATATTTAATAGATGGTGAGCTTGAGGTCCTTACATTTAGTAAAAAAATCCAATCTCACTTATTCATGGTGGGTAAGATAAGGTTTAATAGGAATGTGTGAAACAAATCAACAAGAAACTTAGAGATATCTGAGGTCAAATGTACAGTGCGACTGGAAAGGCTGATGTATCTGCCAAAAATTCTCACGGCATCTTAAGAAAAACCACGTGTTGGTCCTGTTCTGGCCTCATAGGATCATGTCTGAAATGTCAGGTTTTCTTTTGGTGGGGTCACATTTTAAGTCCTGTCAGTAAATAGAGTACATTTGAAGAAAAATAATGGATATGTTTAAAGACAGCATTCCAACTAAAGCCACATATTACTTTATTTGTGAGAAATTATTACAGAAGCTGGAAATATTATATCAGAAAAATGTGGGAGCACCTCTTTAAATATTTGAAGGGCTAATATGAGAAATATTCTTTCTTATTTTGTGTTGTCTCTATGAACAAGTCATCAGGAAATACGTTTTGGGAAATAATGTACTAACAGACATTTGCAAAGATAGGAGAGGTTCTTTTAAGTGTTACAAGCTGCTGCCTCATCAGAAGTGCTCCCAGCCTTGCTGTACACATGATACGGATGTTCTGGAAGGCATTCAGGAGCAGACAGGCATTGATACATTTTAGTTTTTCCCAGTTCATGGCCCAGGGTTTCCTAATCAAATGTTAGCTCTGTGGACTTTCCTCCACCCAAATTTCACTCCTCAGTAAGAACAGGTAAGGCTCATTTCTTTCTCCCTCTTCTCAGTAACTGCTCTCCTTCATATTCAAGCTTTTCAGTAGAAAATGTAGATATATTATGAATATGTAGTACAGTGGTTCTCAACCTTTGGTCTCTTTACATTCATACATGGATCCCTTTATATTCATAAATACTATTAAATATTTAATAGCTTTTGCTTATGCAGTTAATATCTATTTGTATTCACACTGATACGTCTTTAAAAATCAGAATTTTTCAAAGAGTACCTATTAATTCACTTAAAGATAACAATATTATCCTCAAAAAACTAAAACTAGAAATACCATTTGACCCAAGAATTCCACTCCTAGGAATTTACCCAAAGAAAACAACTTCTCAGATTCAAAAAGACATATGCACTCCTGTGTTTATCGCAGCACCATTTACAATAGCCAAGATATGGAAGCAACCTAAGTGTCCATCAGTAGATGAATGGATAAAGAAGAGGTGGTACATATACACAATGGAATACTATTCAGCCATGAGAAGAAAACAAATTCTACCATTTGCAACAACATGGAGGGAGCTGGCAGATATTATGCTCAGTGAAATAAGCCAGGTGGAGAAAGACAAGAACCAAATGATTTCCCTCATTCATGGAGTGTAACAACGAAGCAAAACTGAAGGAACAAAACAGCAGCAGACTCACAGACTCCAAGAAGGGACTAGCCAATCCAAGAATGGGGAGGGGTGGGAAGGGTGGGTAGGGAGGGAGGGAGAAGGGGATTGAGGGGTATTATGATTAGTAAACAAGGTGTAGGGCGGGTCACGGGGAAGACAGTGTAGCACAGAGAAGACAAGTAGTGACTCTGCGGCATCTTACTACACTGATGGACAGTGACTTCAGTGGGGTGTGGGAGGGACTTGATAATATGGGTGAATGTAGTAACCACTTTGTTTTTCTTGTGAAAACTTCGTAAGAGTATATATCAATGATACCTTAAAGAAAAAAGATAATATTAAACCCATTACCTATGAACATCAAATATTTTCTTAAAAATTATTGTTTTCAACACAAAAACATAGTGAGAAGAGCATCATTTTATATTTTTGTGAATCTCTCTAAGGCCACCCTTAATAGAACACAAGGGATTCTCAGATCTGTTTTTACATTAAATCAAAAAATATGTAGCTGGTAAGGAAAGGCATATGTTAACAGCTTTTTGGATAATTGCAGATATTCTTCTTTGATACACCAAAATTCAAAGTGTTAATTTTTTAAAGGCTAGTTGAAATCTGGAATCTTCAGTCATATCCAAGAATGTTTCATTATCTGTTACCTTTAAATCCATAGGTCTGTCTTGCACTTTGAGTAAATCTTTTACTCATGCCTGATTTTATAACATCATGCACTGCTCACGTAGATAATATCGGTTTTCTGACTCATGTAGATCTTCTAAATGTTGACACAGGTCACTAAAAAACATCAAAAACAGTTACATTCATTAGTATTGGGTGTGTGGCAAGCTGCTGGTGAGTTTCCCAAAATTCTATTTTCTTTTGGATGTTCCAGTTTTATCACTGGCAAGAAATACCATCAATTGTTTTCCTTGCAATGACGGGCCCACTTCACTCATTTAAAAAAAAAGAAAGTCTTCCTGAACATCTAAGTTTGCACAATCATAGTTTGGCTGTCAATCACTCATTTCAGTTAAAAAAAAATGATGTTTTATGAAAAGAGCAGCTAGTTCAGCTTGCAACTCAAACAACTGCAGAATTTCAATTCCTCAAGAAAACCATCATTCTTTGGTTATGCAACAGAAGTGATTTGTGTGTACTTCTCATTTTGTCAAATACATATTAAAAAGATATAATAAAGGATAAAGATTTAATAAAATTAATAATTTTCACTAGCTCTTTAGGATCATTCTTATGTGCAAATGGATTTTTTTTAATTACACGTCTGTGACAGTGAATAGTACAAAGACAACCAGTACCGTTTACCACCAGTGCTTTAATGCTTGTTACAGTGACAGCATTGTTTCTGATCTATTGGTGCATATGTCATCAATGCAGTGAATAAGGCAAATAATGTCTTGGTAATTTTGTAAAAATATTTTTTATCTTGTGAATTTCCTGAGAAGGCCTGGGACACCCCCATGGGTCTACAGACCACATTTCGAGAATTGTTGCTATGGTATAATGCGGCTTGGGAGCCTGGTGTTAGATAAGTTTTAAAAGAGTTTCCAGCATAGTCTCAAAGACCCTGAGAAGTGACTGGGGTTACCAGGGGGAGTGTTAGGGGTGTGAGGGTAAAATAGGTAAAGGGGATAAAGAGGCACACAATCTCAATCATAATATAAATTTGTCATGGGGATGAAAGTACAGCATAGAGACTACAATCAATAATTCTGTAACATCTTTCTATATTGGCAGACAGTAACTACATGAGTTGGGGTGAGGATTTAATAATGTATATAACTGTTGAATCACTGTGTTGTATACCTGAAATCAATAAAATATTATATATCAACTATATATTTCCATAAAAAGATCAAGAGTATTAAAAATAAATAAATGAAAGACCTTCCAGCCTTGTTACTCTTTGATGCTGGAGTCATATCCCCTTAACCTTCACCTATAACCCTTACTCTGTCCATGTGATTTACATCTCCCATTTTGGGGCAATTCCCAATTTTCCAGTTCCCAATTCTGCCCATTATTCTGAGAAGTGTAATCTGTTTGTTATTTTAGTTTTGGTGGGGAGAAGAGAAAGATTGCAGAAAGGATGTTGTAAGTCCAGGGAGAGGAAATCCCGGGGCAAAATACCTCTAAAACCAAAATCAGTCAAAGGGAGAAATAAAGTTTAAAACCTGTTTATTGCTTACAAACTGCAGTCTGGGACCATCTCTCTCTCCTGCTCTGGCAGAAGCAAAACTGGCCCTCCTCCTCATCTCTCAGGTACAGATAAGCCTTCCTTGCCCAGGTAATTACCCATTGATATGGAGATGAACTTCTCTCCACCCCTGAGGAATGCTGCAAATGCACTAAAGCCATACTTATTTCCACCTCTGAACACCTATTGATATGCAGATGTACTAAAGCCAGACAAGATATTCTGGAAATATTACAATTTTACCCACAGATGTGCAAAAGGAAGGCTTTGCTGTAGTTTGCATCTGCTCAGAAGTAGAGGTGCAGCAATGAGCACACACACAGTAGGTGGACAGGACAAACCTGCTGCCTGCTCCTAGGCCTTTGGGAGCAAGTCTCTCTGTCTATGATAACACAGGATAATACCACCATCCCACAGGGAAGGGTGTGCATTAGCAACTCCTAGAGAGATTTTGTAAAATGCATATTTCTGGGCCATACACTTGGCTTCTGAGTTAGTATGTCTTTGGGGTTGAGAGATAAGGGGCTCAGGCATACCTATTTTGCACAAACTCAGATGATTTTGATCTGCATCTTGGTTAAAAATCATTGTTCTGGAATGTAGTGTGAGCAGATGTGTAACCCAGGTAGTTGCAAATGAGCCTAGAGATAATTAAAGGAGGGGTGATTGCTCTTTATGGTTTGGGAGATGGGTCAAGGCTTGGAAACAGGCCTGAGGTAGTCAAGGGAGTATACTGAAGAACACATTTTTTATCTGAATTAGTCAGTGGAGGAAGAAATCTCCCAAATCCCAGGAACTCTTTCTTTTGCTGTCAACATCTTTATTCAGTATCATTTCACTCTTCAGCAAGATAGAAATAAATGACAACTCAGAATCTAAAAAAAAAAAAGTGGCACAAAGACCAATAGCTGTCCACCAGAACATGCCTGAGTAGTAATTGCTACTTTCCTTTCATCAGTTTAACTCACAGTCACTCAAGTAAGAACACTTGGAGTGGAAAATCTATTAATACTGAAGCCTGGGACAGGCTGGAAGCACAAATTGTGCAGAGTGGGCTATTAAGGCTCCTTGTTTTCTCAGTGTTGTAACTCCTAATCTGTTAAAGACATCGCAAAGAAACTAGAAAAGCTTTTCTTTTGATTTTCACAAGTGACACCAAATACCCCTTTCCTGACAGATACATGGTCCTAGTTTATTTTGGAAAAGACTTAGGATGATAGGCTTTCTTAGACACAGCCTGATAGATCTGAACACAGGTGAGTTAGGCCAACCACAATATTTGATAAGCCCGATTCCTTCCTGACCTCTAAAGATTGTTAGAAGAGGCTCAGGAAATAGTGCATCTGGTTCTTCTGTTTCTTGTAGAATTATGCAGCTTGGACAACGGCCACTTGGACTCACATAAAGGTATCACCCCAAGATTCTGTTTGACAGGTTCAGCCTCAAAGGAGATCATCTCTTCTGGAGAGCTGCAATTTGGCTATGCTGCCACCAGGGAGGGATAGTGTGCAACCTTAATGTGTTCCAAACTGTATGGTATATACATTTTTTCCCTTAAATGTAAGATGGTTGCTCTAGTTCAAACACTAATGTTTGTATTAAAACATTGGTTTTCCATAGTTATTTGAATATCTTGTTAAAACAGTTAAAACAAATGTCAAAATAGATAATCTTTGTGATTAACAAGACCTAACTGGGCCAATGATAACATCTATTAGCATGCTATGGGCTGGCATCAAAGCAAGAGGTAGCCCACTTAAAGATCTCAATAACCCTGTGAGGTAGGTACTATTAAACTTATGATTTTTAGATAAAGGAAACAAGGCCCAGATAAATGCAATAACATGAATAAGTTCCAAAGATGGTGAGTGATAAAATTTTGTTTTATATCCCAAGTACTCTAGTTATAGAGTTCCTACTATAATGAAGCAACCCTGTAAAAAAAGATATTCTATTTGACTAAAGTCAAAAGTTATTCTCTTTGACTTCTATTACTCTGATAGCCATTATTACTTTCAATGCATAATCTAACACTATTCTTACAAACAAACTAATCGTAACATTTTTGTCCAGGTTCATTTAACTCCTGGCTTCCCCAAGATAAGTTTCATGGTCTATTACTACAAGTAGCATACTACTTTTTATATTTTTATAATTTATTTTGGTATCATTAATCTGCAATTACATGTGCAATATTATAGTGATTGAACTACCCCCTTCATCAGGTGCCCCTCACCAACCCCATTACAGTCACAGTCCATCAGCGTAGTGAGATGCTATAGAATCACTACTAGTCTTCTCTGAGTTGTACAGCCCTCCCCGAGCCCCCCACCCCCAACATTACATCTGCTAATTGTAATGCCGCTTTTTCCCCCTTATCCCTCCGTTCCCACCCATCTTCCCCAGACCCTTTCCCTTTGGTAACTATTACTCCATTCTTGGGTTCTGTGAGTCTGCTGCTGTTTTGTTCCTTCAGTTTTTTTTCTTTGTTCTTATACTCCACAGATGAGTGAAATCATTTGATACTTCTCTTTTTCGTCCTGGCTTATTTCACTGAGCATAATACCCTCTAGCTCCATCATGTTGTTGCAAATGGTAGGATTTGTTTTCTTCTTATGGTTGAATAATATTCCATTGTGTATATGTACCACCTCTTCTTTAGCCATTCATCTACTGATGGACACTTAGGTTGCTTCCATTTCTTGGCTGTTGTAAATAGTGCTGCGATAAACATAGGGGTACATCTGTCTTTTTCAAATTGGACTGCTGCATTCTTAGGCTAAATTCCTGGGAGTGGGATTCCTGGGTCAAATGGTATTTCTATTTTGAGTTTTTTGAGGAACCTCCATACTGCTTTCCACAATGGTTGAACTAATTTGCATTCCCAGCAGCAGTGTAGGAGGGTTCCCTTTTCTCCACATCCACGCCAACATTTGTTGTTGTTTGTGTTTTGGATGTTGGCCATCCTCATTGGTGTGACGTGATATCTCATTGTGGTTTTAATCTTCATTTCTCTGATGAGTAGCGATGTGGAGCATCTTTTCATGTGCCTGTTGGCCATCTGAATTTCTTCTTTGGAGAAGTATCTATTAATGTCCTCTGCCCATTTCTTAATTGCATTATTTGCTTTTTGTTTGTTGAGGTGCGTGAGTTCTTTATGTATTTTGGATGTCAACTCCTTATCGGATATGTCATTTATGAATATATTCTCCCATACTGTACGATATCTTTTTGTTCTACTGATGGTGTCCTTTGCTGTACAGAAGCTTTTCAGCCTGATATAGTTCCACTTGTTCCTTTTTGCTTTTGTTTCCCTTGCCTGGCGAGATATGTTCATGCAGAAGTTGTTCATGTTTATGTCCAATCAATTTTTGCCTATGTTTTTTTCTAAGAGTTTTATGGTTTCATGACTTACATTCAGGTCCTTGATCCATTCTGAGTTGACTTTAGTGTATGGGGTTAGACAGTAGTCCAGTTTCATTCTCTTACATGTAGCTGTCCAGTTTTTCCAACACCAGCTGCTGAAGAGGCTGTCATCTCCCCATTACATATCCAAGGCTCCTTTATCAAATATTAATTGACTGTATATGTCTGGGTTAATGTCTGGACTCTCTATTCTGTTCCATTGGTCTGTGGGTCTGTTCTGGTGCCAGTACCAAATTGTCTTGATTACCATGGCTTTGTAGTAGAGCTTGAAGTCAGGGAGCGTAATTCCCCCTGTTTTATTCCTCCTTCTCAGGATTGCTTTGGCTATTTGGGATATTTTGTCATTCCATATGAATTTTAGAATTATTTGTTGCAGTTCATTGAAGAAAGCTGGTGGTATTTTGATAGGGATTGCACTGAATCTGTAGATTGCTTTAGGTAGTATAGCCATTTTGACAATATTTATTCTACCTAGCCAAGAGCATGGGATGCATTTCCATTTGTTAGTGTCCTCTTTAATTTCTCTTAGGAGTGTCTTGTAGTTTTCAGGGTATAGGTCTTTCACATCCTTCATTAGTTTTATTCCTAGGTATTTTATTCTTTTTGATGCAATTGTGAATGGAATTGTTTTTCTGATTTCTCTTTATGTTAGTTCATTGTTAGTGTATAGGAAAGCAACAGATTTCTGTGTTAATTTAGTATCCTGCAACTTTGCTGAATTCAGATATTAGTTCTAGTAGTTTTGGAATGGAGTCTTTAGGGATTTTAATGTACAATATCGTGTCATCTGCAAATAGTGACAATTTGACTTCTTCTTTACCAATCTGGATGCCTTGTATTTGTTTGTTTTGTCTGATTGCCATGGCTAGGACCTCTAGTACTATGCTGGATAACAGTGGAGAGAGTGGGCATCACTGTCTTGTTCCCGATCTTAGATGAAAAGCTTGCAGCTTCTCTCTGTTAAGTATGATGTTAGCTTTGGGTTTGTCATATATGGCCTTTATGGTGTTGAGGTACTTGCCTTCTGTACACATTTTGTTGAGAGTTTTAATCATGAATGGATGCTGAATTTTGTCAAATGCTTTTTCAGCATCTATGGAGATGATCATGTGGTTTTTCTTCTTTTTGTTGATGTGGTGGATGATGTTGATGGATTTTCAAACGTTGTACCATCATTGCATCCCTGGGATGAATCCCACTTGATCATGGTGTATGATCCTCTTGATGTATTTTTTAATTCAGTTTGCTAATATTTTATTGAGCATTTTTGCATCTACATTCATCAGGGATATTGGTCTATAGTTTTCTTTTTTGGTGAGGTCTTTGCCCGGTTTTGGTATTAGAGTGATGCTGGCTTCATAGAATGAGTTTGGAAGTATTCCCTCCTCTTCTATTTTTTGGAAAACTTTAAGGAGAATGGGTGTTATTTCTTCTCTATATGTCTGGTAGAATTCAGAGGTGAATCCATCAGGTCCGGGGTTTTTGTTCTTGGGTAGTTTTTTGATTACTGCTTCAATTTCGTTGCTGGTGATTGGTCTGTTTAGTTTTTCTGTTTCTTGTTTGGTCAGTCTTGGAAGGTTGTATTTTTCTAAGAAGTTGTCCATTTCTTCTAGGTTTTCCAGCTTATTAGCATATAGATTTTCATAGTATTCTCTAATAATTCTTTGTATTTCTGTGGGGTCCGTTGTGATTTTTCCTTTCTCATTTCTGATTCTGTTTATGTGTGTAGATTCTCTTTTTCTCTTAGTGAGTCTGGCTAGGGGTTTATCTATTTTGTTTATTTTTTCAAAGAAGCAGCTCTTGGTTTCATTGATTTTTTTCTACTGTTTTATTCTTCTCAATTTTATTTATTTCTTCTCTGATCTTTATTATGTCCCTCCTTCCCCTGACTTTGGGCCTCATTTGTTCTTCTTTTTCCAATTTCAGTAATTATGTCTTTAAACTACTCATTTGGGAATGTTCTTCCTTCTTTAAATAGGCCTGGATTGCAATATACTTTCCTCTTAGAACTGCCTTTGCTGTGTCCCACAGAAGTTGTGGCTTTGTGTTGTTGTTGTCATTACTCTCCATGTAGTCTTTGATTTCTGTTTTGATTTGGTCATTAACCCATTGATTAATTAGGAGAATGTTCTTAAGTCTCCATGTATTTGTGAGCCTTTTTGTTTTCTTTCTGAAATTTATCTCTAGTTTTATACCTTTGTGATCTGAGAAGTTGGTTGGTAGAATTTCAATATTTTTGAATTTACTGAGGTTCTTTTTGTGGCCCAGTATGTGGTCTATTCTGGAAAATGTTCTATGTGCACTTGAGAAGAATGTGTATCCTCTTGCTTTTGGGTGTAGAGTTCTGTAGATGTCTGTTAGGTCCATCTGTTCTAGTGTGTTGTTGAGTGCCTCTGTGTCTTTACTTATTTTCTGTCTGGTTGATCTGTCCTTTGGAGTGAGTGGTGTGTTGAAGTCTCCTAAAATGAATGCATTGCTTTCTATTTCCTCCTTTAATTCTGTTAGTATGTGTTTCACATATGCCGGTGCTCCTGTGTTGGATGCATATATATTTATAATGGTTATATCCTCTTGTTGGACTGACCCCTTTACCATTATGTAATGTCCTTTATCTCTTGCTACTTTCTTTGTTTTAAAGTCTATTTTGTCTTATACAAGTGCTGCAACACCTGCTTTTTTCTCCTTGCTGTTTGCATGAAATATCTTTTTCCATCCCTTCACTTTTAGTCTGTGTATATCTTTGGGTTTGAGGTGAGTCTCTTGAAGCAGCATATAGATGGGTCTTGCTTTTTTATCCATTCTGTTACTCTGTGTCTTTTGATTGGTGCATTCAGTCCATTTATATTTAGGGTGATTATCGATAGATATGTATTTATTGCCATTGCTGGCTTTAGATTCGTGGTTACCAAAGGTTCAAGGGTAGCTTCTTTACTATCTGACAATCTAACTTAACTCTCTTGTTAAGTTATTGTAAACACAGTCTAATGTTTCTTTATTTCTCTCCCTTCTTGTTCTTCCTCCTCCATTCTTTATATACTAGGTGTTTTATTCTTTGCCTTTAGTTAGTATTTGGACGGTCTGCTTTCTTTGCTATGATTTTGTTTTCTCTGGTGACATCTTTTTAGCCTTAGGAGTGCTTCCCTCTAGAGCAGTCCGTTTAAAATATCCTGTAGAGGTGGTTTATGGGAGGCAAACTCTCTCAGCTTTCACTTGTCTGGAAATTGTTTAATCCCTCCATCATATTTAAATGATAATCATGCTGGATACAATGTTCTTGGTTTGAGGCCCTTCTGTTTCATTTTGTTAAATATATCATGCCATTCTCTTCTGGCCTGTAAGGTTTCTGTTGAGAAGTCTGATGATAGTCTGATGGGTTTTCCTTTGTAGTTGATCTTTTTTCTCTCTCTAGCTGCCTTTAATACTCTGTCCTTATCTTTGATCTTTGCCATTTTAATTATTATGTGTCTTGGTGTTGTCTTCCTTGTGTCCCTTGTGTTGGGAGATCTGTGAGCTTCCGTGGACTGCGAGATGATTTCCTTCCCCAGCATAGAGAATTTTTCAGCAATTATTTCTTCAAAGACACTTTCTATCCCTTTTTCTCTCTCTTCTTCCTCTGGTACTCCTATAATGCGAATATTGTTCTGTTTGGATTGGTCACACAGTTCTCTTAATATTCTTTCATTCCTAGAGATCCTTTTATCTCTCTCTGCCTCAGCTTCTCTGTATTCCTGTTCTCTGATTTCTATTCTATTAACAGTCTCTTGCATCTCGTCCAGTCTGCTGCTAAGCCCATTGATCGCTTGTCTCATTTCTGCATTGTCTTTCCTCACTTTCCTCACTTCCTCCCTCAGCTCTTGCATATATCTCTGTAGATCCATCAGTATGGTTATGACTTTTATTCTGAATTCTTTTTCAGGAATTTGTGCATTTCCATCCCTTCAGACTCTCTCTGGTGTCTGGGTCTGGATAAGCTTTGTTTGTACTGTATTCCTCTGTCTTTTCATGGCAATAGAAGTGGTCGCCAGTAGGTGCCACATATGTCAGCTGGGCTCTTTAAGACTTAAAAATAAAAAGAAGGAGAAAAAAAAAAAGAAAAAAGAGAAAGAAAAAAACCACACCAAAAAAAAAACCCCAAAACAAAAAACACCCGCCGGGCGTAGATTCTGTGAGGATGCTCTAGGTGGCACTGTTGCTCCACTATTCCGCATCCGCGGCCGCGCCGCTCCGCAGGGCCCTTTGTAGCTCTGGCCAGGGCAGGAACGAATGGGAGGCTGGTGATCTCTGTGGCAAATCTCAGTAGGGCTACTTTTTCCCAGTTGCCATCCAAGGGGTTCAAAATTCCCCAGGATTCCCAGCCTGCTGGCCTGAGTGTGCTGGGATGATCCTGCTCGTCCGATGGCCCCCTATCCCTTTAAGACCACTAAAAAAAGCGCGCACTTTTCTTTTTTCCTGGGGAGCCAGCTGCGAGGACCCGGTGTGTTCCCCGGCTCAGATCCTGTACCTGCTGTCTCTACAATCTCTCGATACACTGCACGATGTGTGTCAGTTGTTCCCAGCACAGATCACCAGGGCTGGTTATTTCATGCGCCTGTACTTCCACTCCCTCCTGCCTCTGAATCCTCTCCTCTCGCCCGTGTGCTGGGGTGGGGGAGTGCTCGGGTCCCACTGGGACGCGGCTCTGTATCTTACCCGCCTCGCAGGGTGCCGAGTCCTCTCAGGTGTCAATGCAGGCTGGGTGATGTCCTGTGTCTTCTGGTCTCTCCTTTAGGAATAGTTGTATTTGTTGTATTTTCATAAATATATATGGTTTGGGGAGGAGATTTACGCCGCCCTGCTCACACCGCCATCTTCCCGTAACTCTTGCATACTACTTTTTAACAAGGATCCTTGGGACCCTGAAACATGAGAACAGTGCTTAATAATACAAAGTTATGTTAAAGAGTTTAACTAATAGAAAATACTACACAACATATATATCAACCATTACATTGATATTGTATTGCATTAGCTGCCTGTTGATAAGAGAACTTACTGGGCAGCCTTGGTCATAGCACACAGACAGACACTGAGACATTTCCTTTTCACACTGGGTGTGTGAGACTGATCATTCATATACTTTCCTTCAGTTTCCCAACTTTCATGAGTCCCCATGAAATACATTAAGTCCTGTAAGGGACAAGTCCTGCTTTCCTTGGTCTTTTCAGTGGTAGCACTGGCTTCTCCATTCTGATGTCTCAGGCTAGAGTCCTCTGGCTTTCTGTTTTATGGGGAGCTGTTGTCTGCCCAGTAGCTTTTGTCTGCTTTAAAGCTCATTCTCTGTCAGAGATACATATATCACCAAAACCCTCTGGCAAGTCTCTAGAATAAAAACAACAACTTAAAATTTTTTAGTCTTTTGCTGGTGATACCTGATTTTTTTTTCTCTTTGTTTCTTTCCCTTACTTAGCCCATTCATTTTGAAGGCTCTAGGACCTGTAGGACCACTCATTCCTTCAACTCCCTGGAACTATACCTCTATATTCCAGAACTGATATAGAGCGTAAACTTTGTACCTTACTCTGAATCTTAACCTGACACCTAAACCATCCCAGATTTGAATCACCCTGGTTATCAAATCTCATACAGCGGCATGCCATCCCATCCAGGTGGGGGGACGGCAGTCTCAGGAATGTTGTCTGTGACTTAGTAATTTGTCTGTAACAAAATAATTGTGTTTCAGTGTGGCCACAAGAAGCCTCACCTCAAGGGATTTATGCTCTTGAGTCCTTCCCTCCTATATGGAATAAGGCTGGCCTCCTCAAACAAGAGTGAGTGTGGAAATGATGGTGTGAGACAGAATTCTAAGTAAGGCTGGGTCATCAAACTATCCTGGCTTCTGCCTTACTCTCTCTTGGGTCACTCACTCTGGAGCAAGCTAGCTGCCTTGTAATGAGGACACTGGAGCAGCCGCTGGGGGGACAGAGCCACATGGAATAGAAATGGTACCTCCCGGAACACCCTGCACCAGCTTGCCAGTCATGTGAATGGACCAACTTGAAATCAAATCCTTCAGCCCCCATCAAGCAAACCTCAGGGGACACTGAGCCAAAGCCACCCATTTAAGTTGCTTCCAAATTCCTGATGCACGAAAAGTGTGATGCACAGATTTTGTGATAATTGTTTATTCATCAACAGATGAGTAATGCATAAAGAGTTTTCCAACATCAGCTAGTTTCTTTCTGCTAGAAGCTTTTCAGCAATCCCTGTGATTAGTTTGCTGTAATCACAGAAGAATTTTCTGTGACTTCTCCCTCTAGGAAAAGGAGTAAATAGTCTTTTTCTCTACCTCCAAATCCACCTCTTGGCCTATAGCTACTGGGCTGATTTTGCATTGGATACTGAGATTATTTATCTTGCAAGCTTTACTAAGTTGCCCCTAGCAACAACTTTAAATGCTGGTTTATTTTAAGTAGTTTAGAGTGGCCATATCTCTCATAAAAATACAGTTAGTAAGTCTTTGCTGCACAGGGGACAGAAGGAGTCAGGCATATGTGGTTTTGAATGCAGGACTGGCCATTTCATAACAGTAAGTGGCCAAGGTATGAAAGGTCGCTTTGAAAAAATTATGTAACATCTCTGAGCATTGGTTCCCTATTTGTAAAACGGGGATACTGTTTACCTTGCAGAGCTATGTGAGATTAAGTGATATACCTTTTAAAATAAATTTTACAAAATACAGGTAATGGAAATTTAATAAAAGATAACTACCATTAATAGTAAATGAAGACCCTGAGCACCAGATAAAGTATGGAAAAATAACTTATTTGGGGTCAAAGATCCAAAACACGTTTCAGTATCTTTGATTCTGAGGCTGCGGGGATCTGATTTACAAGTAGGAGAGCCAAGAAAGCTCCCCCCTTTCAGCTGAGAAACGACCAGTAATCCCAATAGCAGAGATGAGGAGGGTTGGAGGTCTAGGGGACAGACAGCATGAGCAAAGTCATAGAGGAGGGAAAGGATCACATATTTTGGGATGAATGTGGGCAGAAAGCAGTTCAGAATGACCAGGTCACAGGAAACATAGAGAAAGCAGAAGGTGGTACAAGCAAGAGAGGGCTGTGGAAACCATTTGTGATGACTCTGGTTCCTCAGCCTCGGCACTATTGACTTTTTGGCTGGAGAAATCATTGCTGTTGGGGGGCTGCCTGAGCATCGCAAAATCACTCCTGGTTGAGCACTGGAGTTCAGAGAGGATGTGTGCCTGGGAGAAGGACACACAGCCTGAGGCTACCGAGCC
The DNA here is from genome assembly GCA_032199065.1 of Smutsia gigantea. Lineage (NCBI taxonomy): Eukaryota > Metazoa > Chordata > Mammalia > Pholidota > Manidae > Smutsia > Smutsia gigantea. Next base: position 14,534 of record JAVSCE010006537.1, read on the forward strand.
AAGTCTAGACACTTCCAGCACTTTGTCCTTCTCTAGTTGCTTGGAAAGCAGCCGTCTGGTCTTCCTCCCCATTAAGTGGAATGAATAGGAAAAACATCATTAGAAATACTTAGGTGTAAAGGGGCCAAACATGTCAGTATTCTACCTCTCTGACAGGGAGAGTCCCAGATGCCATCTTATTTAAAAAGCATTAATTTGGGTATTAAATGAGTGAACACCGGAAAGTGTCCAGCACGGTGTGCGATGCCTGGAAAGTGACCTGAAATGATGAGTTTTTGCCTTCCTTTCCCGATAATAGTCTGGGCTTAATTCAGTGGTCCACGGGGAATGATAGGCTGCTTTTTATAGGTCAGTGACATTATCATAGTGGGAAAGTGACATTCTACCTAGAGCTCATGTCTCTTGCTTTATCCTGGGAAGGTGCCCTATCTCTGGGGCACATACACCCCCAGGGACTGCATGATATCTGCTCCCTCAGTGTCCTCAATTACCATTTCACCCACCAAGGAGGCTACTCTCTCCTGAGAAGATCAGGACATAATGAGCCCAATGCCAGGAGTGATTAAAACAAATGACACCGCAGTCTCACAAGGTGGCAGGGCAGGGGGAAGTGGCTGAAGAGATTGGCTCCCCTTAAATGCAGCCCAATTTTGAATAATACAGCTGCTTACCTGATAGCTGCCTGAATGCAAACCTTTGGCAGCTGGTCACCCTCCAGTGCCTCCAGGATGGGGTCACCAAGGGCTGGAACACACTTTCTGAATTGAAGCGGTGGACTGTGAAATAGGAATTACTGACAGCTCTTAAGTATATCAAGAGAACAGCCCTATTCCTTAATACAGAGCCACTAATAGACATCTAGAAACCTATAAAACAGACAATTCCTCTATATCATCCTAGTTAAATCAATGTAGTTATATTACACTCATCATTTTCCCTTTAACGTTTATTACATTTTGCCACAGTAATTTATTTTTTCATATCCATCAGCCGATTAAAGACTTTATTCTGAAGATACACACATCCTTGTGACCTAGTTGAAACTGACCTAAACTGTTGAATAAAAGCAATTTGGTGGGAGAAGTTAGACTGTTTCTCTTTCTCTCCGTGTGTCTCCCTTTCTCTCTAACATGGTTCTTACTCCAGGGGTTTGGTGTTCTAGCATTTACAAAGAACAGTGTAAGCTTAGATTTTTGTAACTTCCTTTCTAGATATTGAGACAACTTTTTAGCCTTCTAAATGGCTCTTCATTAGCTCCTCTCTTGGTGTATCCCTCTTTGGCTTCTCTCCTGCTTCTCCTCCAACCCTTCCTCTCCTTCCTTTTCCTGAGTAGCATGTGAGTTCTTGACAGGACAGATATTCAAGACTCCCAACATCCAGGAGCTCTGCATCTCCAGGACACCTTGGCAGAGCCACAGCCAGAGCTCACCGGTAGACAGAGGAGGCAGCTGCTTTAAATATACCATTTAAGCCACCTCCCCACAAAACTGCACAGTGCTGCTATGTTTTCACTTCTCTGACATGAAATTTTGACACTCAGCAAACAGAGCAGGTGTGCTTTCCTGGAAGGGTAACACGTGATGGTGTAGTCCTTTCCTAACACCATGATTTATTTAAGTGTGAGCAAAGAGCAGAGTTACATGTCTACAGAAGGAAACACTTGGGCACATAGAGTTGTCTTCTGATGGAGTGAGGCTGTGATGTCCATCTGTGCAGTTAGTCTGTGCAGGAGGATCAGAGAGGTCCTAGGAAGTCAAGGAGAATCATGAAGACCCTGACCTGGAAGAAGCTGAGGCAAGGAAAACATATTCAAATAGATCGCTGCTTTCTTTATGAGGGCAAGGTTTCCCTGAGCACCCCATGCAGTGCTTCTTAAAACCTCTTGACCACACAATTCTTTTTGAATTGGACTCTTACAGAGATGGCCAACATACCAAAGAGGAAAAATTGGAGTCCCTTTGATTGGTGAAGAAGACACAGACACAGGAGCCCAAACGGGCCAGTGTTTGTATACAGCTGACCACCTCTGAAATCTTCTGAAGCCCTGGTTATTCCCCTCCCTATCACATATGGAGAGGTTTCTGTTAAAATGTTAACCCCCCTTGCTACAGAAAGCGAGTGAGCTCACATAATCATATAAGCATAAGGGTGGAACCTCAGCCTGTTCGTTCTGAACTTGGCTGGTGGAGAGGTTTTTCATAACTCGCACTCATTCAATGAGGCAAACTCTGATTTATTGTTCAAATTCAATTCAAGCATCATCTCCAGAAAATCTTGCTCCCAACCCTGAGTCTGATTTAAACAGTTGTATCTCTCTTTTGCTCTTATAGTACCTTTGTGTATGATTCTGCCATAACGCTTATGACACCCTACTGTGATCATTATCTTACATGTTTGTCTCCACCTCTGCCCTGCGGGCTTCTTGACATGAAGGACAGTAAATGTCTCATTTGATTTGATGTTTCTGGCACGTAGCATACTGCTCGGCCTATTGCTGCTTCTCAGTGAAGTTTTGCTGAGAAAATGAATGAACAAATGTTTGCCAATTGTATTTAATCCTACCACTTTAGATTGACAGACTCTAGTAAATAGCCTCCTCCTTCAGCTCCTGGACCCTACACACCATTTCTTTTTAAATCAAACATTGAGACTCCCTATGTGCTAAACTGTCCTTTATCTTCTTGCAGGATACCACCTTGCCATCACTCATAGGGTAAACACTTTGCCTTGTGAGACTTGTCATCAATTTTCTCTGGCATTTACTTATGTTCCAACTGGGGCATGGGTGTGTGTAAACATCCCTGAGTCATATACATTTCTTGGTGATAGTCCTTTGTAACCATCTATAAACCAAAATTAATTTGTGCTGGAGCTTTGCTGAAGGGAGATGGGCATCTTTAATCCTTCCTTTGCGCGTGGGGAGCTGGAGTGATGAAATGATTTAAAAGTAACCATATCTTAGATCAGTGTTCAGGACTGGTAAAGGGATTTAGTGCTTCTTAGACTTTGGCTGTAGCCTCCAGGTCCTGCTGCCTCAAATACATTATATATTTGTTCAGGGAAACCACCTTCATAACATTTTGCTTACACAGAAATCCTGTTCATAGTCAAGCTTCTCATAGTCAACCTAGATTCTGGTGCTCATGTCCTCACTCATCAAGTGTAATTTTTTTTAGAGCCTTTTGGCTCTTTGTCCGGGATTTTGTTCCATAGGAGTTTTTTGTAATTAAGTATGTAACTGGATTTTGCTAACATTCTTCATATGATCTTAATGGTAAGAAAATTAAGTGACTATAATGAAAAACACACACACATACAGTCAGTTTCATAGTTTATCCTGAAACCGAACTCCCTCTCAAATCCTAAACATAACTGAAATCCGAAGAATGCAAACTTTCAGAAAATAAGCTATGGAGAAAATGGAAGTTCCTATGGCCACAATCCTCACCTGACCCTAAACTACTTGAGGATGTAATTGGCCTCCTGCTAGGCTAAAGCTTCCACACCCATAGGCAATAAGCTATTATTGACTGAGTCACTATATAAAGAGCTCTGTCCAGTGCTCTAGGCGGAGGCAGGGACAGAGGTGGATTAAGAACCTGCAGATTGCTGGATGCAGACATGATTCTAGTGCTCAACCTACTATGAGAATAAAACTGGGTATAAACCCTTTACCTAAAGAATATTCTGTTGTCATTTCTTGGTCTCACTGAATCCATAGTGAACTTGCCTGGGGCTGAAACCCTCAGGCAAGACATAAGCTAAATACAGTAAGTTAATACTTTATCAACACCATCAGTAGAATGACTTTGAGATTAGCCAGTTAATGATATTAACAATTTGATCTTTATCTGGGGTATACCCATCTTTTGAGATTCACACATTCCTAGTTATTTTCTAGTCTATATTTACATATTGAAATCCATGCCAGCTGTTATGGATATGGATACTTGGGGAAAACAATGAAAAAACAGCTGCTTTAAATAATTTCCTTAACAAAGAAACACAAATAAATATTTATTCCTCAACCTGGGTTTTCAGACCTCTCATAATATCTCCCACTATTTCAATGGAGGTTTAAAGTCTTCTTGGAGTAATAACAACTAACATCTACTGAGATATACACACGTGTTCTTTATAACATGAGGAAACTAACACACAGAGAAAATTTTGCCCAAGGTGAGGGTAAGTGAAAGCTCTTGGATTTAAACCCAGGCAGTCTAGCTATAGAGCTGACACATTAAAATAACTTATAATAGTGGTAATTAATTATATCTCCTCTGAAACTTAGAATTGGAAGACTCTTGGACCCTTGCCACTCAGAGTGGTTTACAGGGCAACATCGGTATCGCCTGCGCACTTGGTAGGAATGCAGCATCTCTGTCCCTCTCCAGATCTGCTGAATCACAATCTCCATTTTATCAAGGTCCCCAAGTGATTCATGTGCATGTTCGTATTTGAAAAACACTGCTTTAGTTCTCTTCTAGTTGTGCAATCTCCCAGGCCCATTAAGAGAGAAGTCATAAGGGCCCAAAGGTACTTGGAAGGATTATTTTTTTAGACTACCACACATACGGGAGCACTGTTTTCTATGAATAAAATTTCGTATTTAGCCATGAGGAATTTCCTGACTGATCCTAAACACATCATGTGAGCAGATGGCCTTGGGGGAGAGTATCCTTCAGTCACACATTTTTTGAGCTACTACGTTTGTTTTTTTGACTCTGTCATTCATTAGTAAGAACAAGAATTGCCTGAGGATTGGTTTTGTTGATAACACCAGTGTATGTTATTTAAGAATATTTTGCAATCTACTTAGTAAAGTTGGAGAATGTGTGGGAACTGAGTTGAGTCAATCCAAGGCTACTCTACTAGTTTGAATCCTCCCTGGATTTTGGATACATGGGACAGTCCAGAGTTAATTGTTAACTGTAACTAGTGACAATTAAAACTAGAATATCTAAGGTTTTTCCCACTGATGTATGGATGAGGTAATGCTCCTTATCTTTCAAAGATTGCCCTATGTTACTAAATTATCTTCCTCTTTAGATGTGAAAACTTTAAATAAGGAGAATCCTTAGAGACTATCTTCCCTAGTCCAAGGTTCTCTAAGTGGTGGGTGGACATGTAAAGCCAAATTTACCTGACTCCAAACTATGCTTTTTTCTTTTTACCTTTCTACCAAGTATGAAAGAATTACCCTTTCTTACTCTGCCTGTGAAACTGATGTTTCTATCTCTTGAACCTCAGGCAAGAGCAAACAAACTGTACAACATGATGGTACATAGCTGGGAGTTGGTTTGGGATGAAAATGAGGGAGAAGAAACATGCATATACTGCTTTTCCATCTCCTTAGGTTTAGAAGTGGGGTTGAATTCCTAAACAAAATTTCTACATCTCTTTAGTGTAATCACTGAAGTTGTTGAAGGTGGAAGAAATCTTTAGGATCACATTTTACAATGAATAGTTTTATAGTTTTAGAACTAGACATCCAGGCAGATTAAATGATTTTCCAAGTTAGTCTGTGGCAGAACCAAGTCCCAGCTCTCAAATTTCACACCCAGATGAAAAGCTTTGCATGAATCTGCCCTACCTTTTTGTGTCCAAGTAAATCACAAGTCACTTCTCTACTGATCCGATGCACTAGAAAAAAAGACCAGTAGCACTTACTTATGTTTTATGATCATCAATAAATGTGTACAACAGCCCCTCTGAGGAGCGGAGCCCGCCGACCTCCAGATTTCCTTCCAGCTGTTGTCATGCCTGGCCACCCAACTCCTTTGAACCCAGCATACATTTCAGGGTCCTATTGCATTCATTAGAGTTGGAAGGAGACTTAGAGATCATCAGTCCAAGGATTTTCAAACTGCATGTTTTAGAGGCTGAGGTTGCAAAGGAAATGCTTTCAGGTGCACCTTCTTCTGGCGTCTGAGTGGGTTACTCACCCACTCCAACCCAACCATCTTCAGTCCATCAGTACTATATACTGTGTTTCCTAATAAAATACTATTTAAAAACATGTTCTGTTGGGGGTGATGAGTTTGTTCTCCTTGGTTCTTGTCCCCATCACAACAAAGAATTAAAGGGCAGAGACACAATAGTGAAGCAGAATGGAAGTTTTATTTGAATGTACTGTAAGGGAGGATTAGGCCAGAGTCAAGGTAGGTAAAGCCAGGTTTACTTGCTTATCTGGAGTAGGACAGAGAGAGTGAAGGCTTATTCTTAAAGTCTGGAAAATGGAATGGAGTCGGTCTTTTAAGGAGTTTCAAGAATGGGATAAAGGTAAAGGGTTGGGGGGCGTAGGCTTTTCAGGTGGTCTCATGATGTTTATCTCCAGTGAGACAATATGTAATTGACTATAGCCAGTCTTCTAGGTAATTCTGTAGGACAAACCTTTTGTTCCTCTCTAAGATAGTGGCCACTTCCAAGTATTGGGAACATATCAGTTAAGACTGCTTGCCTTGTCTTAAGACAAGTCTTGGCTGATTACCAAAGAATGTTAGCCTAACTTCCCAATTTCCTTTCAAAAGTGGAATCTTAGCCTTAAGATAAGTTCCTCTTGTTCTTATTATGCTAATCTTGGCATTTTTTAGGAAAATTAATCATAATGCTTGTCCCTTGTCTCTGCCCAATCTCATCTGCATTAGCTGGAGCAAGTCTCAAAGTCAGCCCAGGTTCAGGGCATGTGGAATGAACTACTCACATTGCAAAGGGTGTGTATGAGTCCTTTCTAGCTCTCTGGCTTAATCTTATTAACTCCGTGAATTCTTGGTGGGCTCCACCCTCTTTTCATCCCACTCATATCTGTCTTTCTGCCTAACAGTTCTAGTGCTTAGAAAAGGTATATCATGGATCCTAGTCAGTTCTTCACTTTTCCAATATTTTTCAGGTAAGAAATTTTGAAGCCCAACTAGGTTTCAGAAACTCATGCTAGATTACACAGCTCCATTTCATTATGAAGATGAAGAGAAACAAGCACAGAGAACATATTTTCTCAACCAAAAAAGCAGGATGTAAGATCTGACAAGTCCAAGTACACTTATGGGGACAACAGGACAGAATATTTGAAACTGAGACTGCCCTAGAAAACTCATAATATATGGTCACTCCAGGAACAAGGCAAGAACATTTCCTGACTCTAAGACTAGCTTGAGTGACAGGTGAATGAACTATGGTATAAAGTCACAAAGGGTGACCGATACTTCTTTCCTGTTTTCTGCATTCTTGATATACGATAGGACCTGCCAAATCTTACTGATTTTAGTGATGCTTTTTGTATTAAGATTTATGCCCTAATGGCTCTTTTGGACTTTTTGGGCTGGCTGGACTCTCAACTTCTAGGACGCTTTGGAAAAGTGGAGACCAGGAGGAAATAATTCAGTGACTAAACTGATTTCTGATAATCCAAGAGGGGCAATTCCCGCAGTGTGGTGGTAAGCAGAATTTTAATGCCAACAGTTGTGAGCAGCTGTAGATAATATATGTGCCCTTTAAATTTTTTAAGAGCTTCTAACTGCCACAACACAGGGTATTCAAGGAATGTACTCTTTAAAATAAATGTACAAATACAATAGAGAGAACACATGGTATTGGTACATTCTATCAGCTTGGATGGCTCTATTCAAAATATAGCACTGCCGTGCATGGAAGATACTGTGTATGTGATAATACGCAGCATCTTTAAACCTCAAACTTTGTAAATGTGGTGACTGTCAGATGGTAGTGAGTTTGTGCTGTGAAATTGCCATGCTAGTCTGATGCACAGGCCAGCTTAGGCAGTCATGAGTATCATTTTTATTCTGCAGTCTATTGTGGCTGATCTCTCTTACCAGAAAGGAGTTGAATTTTTCTTTCTTCTCACAGTTTTTTGTTTTGTTTTTGTTCTTTCAGATTTTTTTTCTCCCCTAAGAAAAAGCTTGTTTAGGGGACTGTTACCATGAAGCTCTGGTAAATGTCACCACTTCAGAAGCATGGCTTTCTGTGGCTGGTAGGAGCAAGTCCTATTTTTTCTCAGCCTACCATTTTGGCAAGACCTGCTTCCTCCACTTTAAGGATGCAAATAAAATCACTACAAAATTAAGGAGATTAACTATAAAAGAATTGAAATACCTGCAATATAATGAGCCATAAGAAATAAATACTTGGTCATTCATATGACAAAATACATATTTTCCAGGTATATTTGGTCTTCATCAATAGTTCCTGAAAATACTGTAGAGTCTTAAAGGTGAACTGGGTGTTTTGTCATGTTAATGAGAGACTTTTGGAACCCCCACCCAAGGGCAGGGGCTGGGGGATGAATCAGCCAATGGCCAATGATTTAGTCAATCATGACTATGCAATGAAGCCCTCACAAAAACCCCTGGGAAGAGCTTACCACTCTCTGCTCTGCTCTATTCGGTTGGATCCTGCTTCTCAGTCTGAGAGAGAGCTTCTAAGTTTGGGAAACTAGAATGCCTCCATGTGTCACCCAGCCAGGCCCCAAGCTCCATGAGGATAGAAGCTCCTTTATTTGGGACCTTGTCCTATGTCTTTCTTCATTAGGCTGTTAACTTGTATCCTTTATTAAACTGGTAAATGTGTTTCCTGAGTTCTGTGAGCCACTTTAGCAAATTAATTCAACCCAAGGGGGAGGTTGTTGGAACCTCCAATCTGTAGCCAGGAGGTCAGAAGCACAGGTGACTGCCTGGGGCTTATGACTGGCATCTGGAGTGAGGGTGTGGAGGGAAGTCTTATAGGATGGAGCTGGGAATCTGGTGCTGTCTCCAGGCAGATAACATCAGAATTTAGTTCTCCAACACTGTGCTCATGTTCAAAAATTGCTTGATGTTAGTATGTGTGGGAAGATGCTCTCACACACAATTACACATTGGAATCAGGTCTGGGAACCCAAATGGAGTTATACTACTATTACTGTTGTGTATAATATTGTTATTGTTATATATACATATGGAGGAAAAGACAACAGCATTACATTTGGTGTCAGAGGAGTGGGATTAACAATACCATAATGAGGAATCTTGTTCTTGGGGGAGTGTAAAACCGGGGTAAAATATGTTCATAGCCCAGGGCAAATCACCTTTGAAGCTGAAATCAGTCAAAGGGAGAAATAAAGTGGGAGAAACCTGTTTCTAAGCAGTCATCTACTTCTGCTCACCTGTGTCTCTCAGGACCTGGCTGCAAAAGGATCTCACCAAACCTCTCCTATCCGGGTGCATGCTAGCCATCCACCCCATTTGTAACCACTTATTGATATGGAGATGGACTACTTCTCTCCACTGCTTGGAAACACCTATTGATATGGAGATGCACTAAGGCCAGGTGAGAGATTCTGGAAATATTTCAGTTTACCCACTGCCCACCCCTCCAGAAATTTTGCCTCACAATCTACTCACTCCACATCTTCTTCAATGGCCCCTGTGCAGGAAAACTGGAGCACTGTAATCATACTAATAACACAATAACAAAAGCAATAAAATCATGATAATCCTCAAGCTGGAGGATTCAGCTAAGTTCAAAGTCCTATGCAGATTAAGTTCATAGCTCACCCACTCCACAGGTGGTCAGTTGATGAATGGATAAGGAGTTCAGAGCAATCGTTACACAGCAGCTGCAGCCAGGGGCAAGTCCAGGCCACAGGGACTGTAGAAGAAAATAACCCTAAGGGTGATAAGATACATGTTTTAATGACACCAGCATAGGCGAATCTTGTCCATCAGGTAGGATACATGCAAGAGAGTGGTTCTGTGATAGGACAGTGGCAGGAATGGGATCTCATACTGGTCTAGTATACCAGACCTTCACTGTCCTACCTGTGGGAGTTACAGATGGGTCAATATATAGGACTATGGGAGGTACATGCACTGGCCATAAAGATAAAACAAAACTCCCCTGTAAGATACTCTTACCTCCTGGACATTTGGGGTATACTACTGTGATCTTTGGGGGCCATTCTGCTGTTACTCCAGGAACATACAAGAGGCTAGCTCCCAGGCCTTTTCTCCAAGGTACCAGAAGGGCAAGCCATCACTGGTCCATGTGTCAGATTTTCCAGAGCCACATCCACTCAATGGAGTCTCTAGGGTTTTACGTAGTTGAGGCTGGCAGCAGGATGTTGCTCTGCTGGCCATATCCTGGCTTCAATGACTTCTCTTTGGTTTGCACATACAGTTGTATAGGAGAGGCAGCAATGTGTGTTAGCACGTTCACAGGGTCAAGGCTCCTTTTCAGGGCTTCTCATTCAAACACTGTAGCACTGTCCATAAACGAGCTGACTAACCCCATAGACTGTTAGTGCCTGACTTCAGGCCAGATTTCAACAAACCATTGTACCTCTCTATCATGCCAGCCCCGGTAGAGTGATATGGTACATGAAACTTCCACTTTATTCCTAAATTGCTGCACCCATTCTTGTAACACATGTCCAGTAAAGTGGGTGCCTTGATCGCTCTCAATCACTTGCAGCTGGCCATAGGCTGCAAAAAGATGCTCTAGGCCCCTTTTGGTCATTTGCTGATCTGCATGATGTGCATGTAAAGCAACCAACAGTCCAGTAGCTGTTTCTACACAAGTCATGGCATACTGATATCCTTCTGATATGGGCAGAGGCCCAATATAGTCTATCTGCCACCTGACGGGGGGTATCGAACCCTTTACTATTGTCCCGTGTTGCTGCAGGACTCAGTGTAAGTCTCTCTCAGAGCCCACAAGGCACTCCTTCCAGGCTCTGCTGACTTCTTCATAGGTCAGCCCCACTGATGGGCTACATTTTCTTTTGCCCTGCATGCAACAAATGCTGATGTAACCATTGGGCTACATCAGAGGCAGGATTTCCTTCTAGGCAGCACACCTGGGCCAATGTGTCTGCGTCATCATTCCCTGGGGATGCCAAAGGCAAATGGCCAGTCACCTGATACATGGTAATTTGTCTTAGTCTGACCAAAGGCCCACAGGTCTTGCCATAATTCTTGTCCCAAAGGGGCCAGTGACCAGCCATCCAGCTGGCATGGTACCATGTCAGTAGCCACAGGGTCACACCACAATAGACGGCTCAGCTGTCAGTGCAGACAACTATAGGGGAGGGCTCCTGGGTGATCACGAGCCATACTGCCTGCAACTCAGCCCATTGACTGCTCTTCACCTCTCTGTCCTCCATCCATATTGTCTCAGTCTTAGTATGGAAAGCCACAGCCCTCCACTTAAGGGGGCTGCCCATGACTGGAGCCATCTGTGTATACTAAGCACTTCAGGTAAAGGGGCTTTTCCCTCCTGATAAGGACTCTCAGCTACCAATGGTTCAAAACCAAGTTGTTCCTGCTTTCCACCGGTATAGGTCACTGGCCCCAGTAGGTGTTGGAGATCTCCACTTAAGGGGCTAATGGAGGGGGCACTAAGCTGCTATAAATTTGCGCCCCATTTGGCCAGTGTAGGAGTCTGTGCCATGCCACTCTGTGGCCCTTGGGTCCAGTCTTACACCCACCCTGAAATGGAATAGGTAGTTATTACCTTGGTGGAGCTGTTCCAGTGATGGGCTTGGTAGAAGCAAGGTGTGGTACACAGCAGCCTGTTGCTTCACTGTCAAGGTGTACTGGACCTCTGCTCCTTTCCACAGTTGTGGCCAGAATCCAATAGGTTGGTAGATCCATTCAGGCAACTGCCAAAGGCCTCATCCATAATCATCTTCAGTTACATGATCATCTAGTTCACATAGCCTTGGTGAGTCCACTACACTCAAGGCCTGTACAGCCTAGACTGCTTGCTTAGCAGCTGCACGTATTTCATCCCAGTCCCACCTGATACCCCTTTGTACCAACCAGTATAAAGGCTTCAGAATTTGTGCCAAATGAGGGATAAACACTCCCCAGTAGTCCAAAAGACCCCCAAACTCTTGTAATACTGCCACAGTAGTAGGGGTGGGGAAAGCCTGGACCTTGTCTATGACTGCTCCTGGGATAACTTTAGTTTTACCCGACCAGACAACCCCCAAGAACTTTACAGAAAAACCAGGTCCCTGAACCTTGGTGTTTTTCACAGCCCATCCTTTCTCCTGTAGATGTTGCAGCAATCTAGGAACTGCCCCTTCTAAATCTGAAAGAGAATCAGACATTAGCATAATACCATCAACGTAGTGATACAGCCGCACCATTTGTGATTTCTTCTGTGTGGTCAAGTCCTGGGCTACAAGTCCATGACAGATAGTGGGACTGTGAAGGTATCTCTGTGAAAGGACAGCGAATGTCCACTGCCAGCCTTCTCATGTGAAGGAACACTGTTCCTGACATTCCTGTGCTATGTCAATAGAGAAGAAAGCATTAGCAAGGTGGACAACATAACAATATGTCCCTAGTTCATAACTGAGGGTGCCCATAAGGGCTGCTATAGAGAGGACAGCGGCATGCAAAAGGGGTGTGACTTTATTCAGTCCCCTATAGTCCACAGTCATACACCAAGAGCTGTCCAGCTTTTTCACTGGCAACACTGGGGAATTAAATGGACAATGAGTGAGCTTTATGATGCCCACCTTCTCCAACTCCTTTAGAGTTTCTCCAATTTCCTTGTGTTCCCCAGGCAATTTATACTGCTTAGTATTTGTCACCCATTGAGGTACAGGCAGAGTTACCAGCGGGTGCTTAGCATTTCCCCTCAGAAACTGCCTTTATCACACATACCCTCAGTGTGAACTCACCTGCAGTGGTCTGTCACCACAGGCCCTGCAGGATATAGACCCCTAAATATATATGCAAGGATGGGAGAAATGTGCACAGTATACTCCTTTGGGTGTAAACTCCCTATCCCCAATGGGATTTGGGCATTCTTCACTCTAATTGCCAAGTGAACCCACATGTCTATCACAGCAGGGGTCCCAGGAAAACACTCAGGGTTGCCATAAATCAGAGAACATTCAGCTCCTGTGTCCGTCAGCACCAGGACATGCATGCACATTAACCGAGGATCAATGAAGTGCTAATTCTACATGTGGCCTCCAGTCCCCACCATGTCCCCCAAGGTGGGGACCTTGACCCTCTCCCCCCAGTCAAACTGCAATGCCTAATTGTCCTCCTGTAGTGGTGAGAGCTCAGGAAGAGCCCGAGTACTATCTCCCAGGAAGTCTTGCAGGGACACAGGCCAGACATGGGGCTCTGCCTCCGGCTTCTGTGTCCTGGACCTCAGCAGCTGGAACCGCTGCTCTGGCTTTAATTGGTGCCAGAGTTCTAACAAGTCTTATTGGGCTGCCCACCAAGTTTTTCTTCCACTAGTCCTGCTTTATCAAATCAACCCACATCTGGGTCCTTGAGAGCTTCATGGGTCCCTTTGCACCTATCCTTTCAGTCATAGCCCATACTTCCTTCCATGCTTTTATTGTTTCAACCTCCCCCAGATCTGCTTAAGTATGAATAGCCTCACTTATGGGTTGCCCTATGTGGAGGCAAAAAAAGTCACTGGGGACGCAAAAAGAGATGGGGGGTGTATGGAGCATCAGATTTCTCATTCCTACAGTAAACTCCTCATCGGGGCCCTTGGGATCCATATTATTAATGATTTTTTTCATGCACAACCCCTTTAATACCTGCTGGAGCTCTGCATACATTTTCCAGCTAGTGAGTAAGTATGAGTAACTGCCTCTCTTTCTGAAGGGGATCTCACAGGTCATTGCCCAGCTCCTCCAAGCAATGCTGAAGTGTGTCTTTCTCTTCAGTAACCCTTTCCAAAATCTCAAGAAACAAACATTCCACAATCCCAGCTGCTACATGGCCACTCAGGGCCTCTAAGCAATCTTATACTTCATGGAGGGCTAATTCCACAGCTTCTGGTTGTCTCCACCCTTCCCCAATTCTGGATAAAGACCCACCCATCTAGGAGGTTCTTTACCCTAGACCAATTCCCCACTTGGGGCTACCTGAGTGGAAGTTGCATGGATGGGGGATTACCAGGTGAAGCCTCACCCTCCACCACTGCCAGAGGGAAGGGTGAGTTATCAGCCCCAATCACAGCAGCCACTGGGGACTCCCCATCAGCCACAGAAGTGTCTCTGGGTATTTCCCCACCATCTCTAGGGGCAGTCCGCCCAAGCGTCACACCCATGAAGACAGATTTTGAGTTCAGAGGTCCTGCTGACTCCTGCCAGGTATAATTCCATGGGAAAATATGTTCCCAGCCTGGGGAAAATAACCTTTGAACTCAACATCAGTCAAAGGGAGAAATAAAGTGGGAGAAACCTGTTTATTGCCCACAAGCATTTGTCTACTTTTCTTGTCTGTGTCTCTTGCAGCTGGGTTGCAAAAGGACTCCACCAAACCCCTCTGGTCCAGCTGTGCACTTACTCTCCACCGTTTTTGTAATCACCTACTGATATGGAGATGGACTACTTCTCTCCACCCCTTGGAAACTCCTACTGATATGGAGATGCACTGAAGCCAGGCAAAAGATTCTGGAAATATCGCAATTTTACCCACAGGGAGTTAAACCCATAGGATACATTTTAGATGATGAAATCAGAAAACCAAAGCTGGCTTCATTTTGGGTGCAGATCCATGTGGTCAGACAGGGACCTATACTTAGAAGGCCCTGTGCTGGGTTTAATGCTCTTTTGTTTAATACTCTTGAAAATCTAGTAACTCATGAACAAGGGGCCCTGCATTTTCATTTTACATTGCACTTTGCAATCTAAGCATCCAGTCCTGCTGAGAACCCCACGGGCATTTCTCAGAACATTTCTGGTTATACTCTATTACCGTTTCAACACCACATGGTTGGGAGCCCATGATCTAGAGTCAGCCACTCTATCACTTTCTAGCTGTTCAATTTAAGGTGAGTTGCTGCTTCTTTTGGAACCTCAGCTTCTTGATCTTTATAATGGGGATGGAAATAGGATCCATCACATCCTTTGGAGGATTAAATGTAACAGTATACCTATGGCACTTACCTTAGCCACTGTCAAGAATATGATCTTGGTAAATACTTGTTGAATAAATGAACAGGGATAAAGTCATCTTGGAATTTCTATGAACTTCTAGTAGTCCCAAATAAAGAACTCTTGAAATCTCAAGAGCTTAAAATAAACTTCTTCTATCCTGTTCAGTGTATTTTTTTCTATTTTATATATATTTTTAATCTCCAAAGGCCTCACTTCAGTGGGCTTGATTTTTAAAGATTAAGAATGTAGGAGCCAAAAATATACACCAAAACTGACCAATATAGAACTCTTGCTACCTGTTGGGAGCTCAAGGTCATTTCCACCATTGTTTCCCACTGCCAGTTATCAAGACCAGACATGGTTCCTGCAGTGGTGGGTGGAGTGGGTATATTCCTGTGGGTGTGCGTGCTTGTGCAGAGGCATTTACTTCGGAGAATAAACACTGCTTTAGTTCATTTCTCTGGATCTTTGGGTTCTTGATCACATTAGGGGACTGTGTTATTTAGTAGAATTTAGGCGTATATATTAATGTTTCAAGATTTGTGATCTATAGAAGCCAATCTCACACCAGCCAAAGAAGCAATTTCAAAGCAATGCAACATCTTTAGGAGGAAATCTACAGATCATGGCCATGCTTGGGATTTCTAGGGGATACACAGACCATGGCAATACCTACAAAACCCTCTTTCTCCCCATATGTAGACTTTCCTCCCCAGTCCCAGCCTAAATGCTATTCATTCTTCCATTTTCCTTTCTCTCCTAATTCTGCACTAGGAAAAGCCCAAGAGTTATGATGAGAAAACATGATGCATTTTTGAAGACTGGGAGATTAAAGAATTGACAGGGAGTTCGTTTCAGAGGACAATGGAGGGAAAGGACAATGATATGATAAAATTTTTATCTTGTGACACATAATTACAATAATATCTATTATAATGGTTCACCTACTGTGTGCCAGACACTGCAATATTATATTTTACAAACCACATCCTACTTATCTTCACAGCAGTTCTATAAAATGGGTATTATTATATTACAGAATCATTTACCAGCAGAGATAACTTTGAACCCAAACCTAAGATAGACTGACTCCAAAGCCCTTGATATATTTTTCAACCTGCAGAGGTCATTCTGAAAACAGTATCTGTGTGACTAATATGTGTAGGACTTTTTAATGGGCTCTGTGATGTTTGGCAGAGATGTCAAGATGTGGGCCCTGACTTTCTGGAACTTAAAATCAAGTACAAAAGATTAGGCATGAGCAAAAATGTCTACAATATAAGATCATGGTAAGTGTCATATGAGTGGTACAGACAACAAATGCCACACCAGTGATATTCTTTTTTGGAGAAATCTAAGTATGTCATTTGGAATGTCTTTCTCAGGATTATGCACCACAGAATTGCATTCTAGAAACTGGACTTAAGAGATGTCAGTTGCCAATATCAATGAATGCATGTCATATCAAAATAATTAGTCCAGTGCTTTAAAATTTTTTGTTTGGTCTGGCTTATGTCTTCCTTTGTTATAAAATGGCACATATTTCACCAAATGTTCTTCTGACCTATTCTCCACATAGCTTTTGGGTCTAATAAAAGCCTGGTTCATTTCACAGTTTACACCTCTGTAAATACTGGGAAGGGGTTGGAAAAATAACCAATTAAGTATTTGCTAGTTTGTGATACTCTGTAGCCCAAGCAATGCTATTGCATCAAGTTAACATCAATGTTTGTGCTGTCCTGGAGCTGGACCTACATCCTATACTCTCCATGTTGTGACCTTTCTACATTGTCCGAATTAACTATAATCTGATAGGAAGGACTCACTAAGCTTTTGGAAGAATTTAAATTTAACTTGAGCCTTAAGGCATGGTGATGCCTACTAAGGTAGATATAGATACAAGAGAGAGGTGAGCAAAGGCATTTAGAAAAAAGGACAGATCCAGAAAGAAATAGATGGGGAGGCTCGCAATGTGTTCACAAAAGAGTTAATAATGGACGTCTAGACTGAAAAATCTAGTGGTAAGATAAAATTAGAAAGTTAGATTGGCAATATTTTTTCTAAATGTAAATGACAGGATATGGAATTTTGCATGGATTCTTCTTTTTTTTTTTTTTGGCATGGGCAAATGACAATTTTTAAAGTAGGGGACTGACGAGATATGATCTGTTTCATGGAGATAATAGCAACAGTTGGTGCTAAAGGAAACTGGGGAAATATTTGCCACAAAGGCTGGGGCTTCCTAGTTGAGCCTCCTGTATAGTCTAAGTGGGTGATATGCATTCCTTTGTTGGGCCAGTGGTTGCTGTCTGTGTGGACAGGACACCAAGTCTGGTCGTGGCTGCCGCTAGAGTTTACTGAGGCACATTGGGATCTCAGCAGCACAAGCTGGCTCACAATGCCTTACTATAAAAGAGGTCTAATTTGTTAGGTGAAATAGAGCTCAGGGAGCCACGGCCGCAACAATATTAGAAGCAATGGCATTGCAAATAGCTAAAATATATTGTGTGTACTCTGTAGCGTGTTCCCATCCCTGTGCCAGGTGATCCACCTGGGGAATCTCATCTAATCCTTAACTCAAATCAAGTTTATGAATCAGATATTGTTTTCTCTATTTTACAATAAGGAAAGCCAGGACTTCAAGTTCATACAGCTGGCAGGTGGCAGAGCCAAGCTCTAAACCCAGGCACATTTGAGAGAAGAACCTGTTCTCTACCCCTGTCCTGCACAGTCTTCAAAGGCTACAGCTTGGCACCATGGTTCCATAGACCTGTATGGTGATGAATACCAGTCCTTTAACATTATCAGCTACGATATTTTGGAAGAATGATTCAACTCTCTTGTCTCCATTTATAAGATGGGTATAATTAATAGTTACTCTGTAGGGGTATTTTGAAAGTTGAAATTCATAATGTCTGCAAAATGCCTGGCAAGATAAATATTTCCATTTGTCAGATAAGGAATAACTTTGGGATTCCAGGTGGTAAGTGATACCCAAATCCTGGCAACATGATCCTAGTAGATCGGCTCATTCATCAGAGTCCTCCAACAAGGCGCTGGGCAACCCGGGAAGGGAGGCAGTGCTGTCTGTGCCCAGACGCCCGCGGGGGGAGGCGGTCCAGGGAAATCCAGGGTCGTTCCATCCATCAGCGGACTTGGCTACAGATGCAAGGAGGGCTCCAGTCACAGAACTCTCTGTATTAAAGTTCAGTCCTACAGATTATTGAAGCAACGGAGGAGGGCCAGGTGGAGGACTTGAAGGAAGACTATAAGTATGCAGGCACGTGGATACTTAAGATTAGCCCAAGTCATAATAGATATCGTGTTTACATTGACAGGATAAATCCCAGACTCACCAGCTAGTGAATGCAGAGCACTACTCTCCTGCAGGCAGGAATTGGTGGAAGTTTCTGATGTTATACAGGGCATTGCTGAAGCCTAGAAACAGTGATCAAAACAGGTGAATGAAGGGCAGCTTTAAGAAACTATGGCCAGAAGCAGAGACTTCAGGGCATTTAAGAGAAAGGGAGAGTGATTTGTCTAGTTTAGGAAGTTAGGAATAAGGCATTTCTAAAAGGACCCTGCTCTGCAGTCCTATACAACAGTGGCTTAGCTAGTGTTCCCATTTTCAGGAATGCACTTCCACTGACACACGAGCATGCACACACAAACACACACACACACAGGCATGCACTCATACACACTTAACGATGTAAAGCTATACTTTGGAGACTTTGAATTGGCTCAGGCACCTCAGGACTGATTCTGTAGGAGAAAAGGAAAATTAATGATGGTGAAATATGACAAATACATTACATTTCTTCGCTTGTGTCCACTTGGATCAATGCCTAGGTACGTGGGTGGTGCCTGGATCTTGGCTTTCAGAATGATTCCTAGGCCTCGGCTTAGAGTCTGTGGTCATGTACCATCACCTTATCTATTTATTTGTCTGTTTATGTCTCTCTTTTCCAATAGAATATAAGTTCCAGAAGGAAAGCGCACCCATTGTCTATTTTGTTACTGTATGTGCAGCTCACGGCACATTATTGGGTGTTTAATAAATAACCATTCAACGAATGAATGAAAATATTCTTAATCACATTTAGGCTATTTTCTTCTTTCACTGCACGCTGCAGAGTATTAGTAATAAAAAGCTTTAAAGTTAAAAAGGTGAAAACCTAAATTTAAGCATGGCCCTATCTTTTGCCTATTCCTTCTTCCACTTGAAGACTAAATTCTTTTGTCAAGAGCCCACCACTGAGGTCAGAATTTATTGTGTAGGCATAACGGAATCTGGAGGTTTTTAAGGAGGGGATTGACCTGGTGAATAGATTTCTATTTCAGAAAGCTAACTTTGGAAACAGTCCGCAGCACAGGTGAGAAGGAAAACAGACTGCAAGCACAGAGTCCCGTCGGGAAGGTACTAACTCGTGATAACCATGCGAATGAGTAGATCTTGGTACAGCTTGGTGTCAGTAGAATGCTTTGGGGAGTCACATAGCTATGTGCCATATATACAACTATCTCCATTTAACAATTATAATAATACTGATAATGATGATAGTAATAACACTAAAAAGAAAAATAACGAGCATTTATTGTTGATTCTCTGCCAGGGATTCTTCTATGAAGTATAGGAATTTAAGTAAGTCGTCCAACCTTGCATGGTGATGAGTAAGCAGAAGAGCTGAAATGAAAACGTAAATCTTTTGATTCTAAACCCATACCTCTTTTCAGCGTACCACAAACAAAAGCTGATTGTACAAAATCTGTACTTTACAATACAAATACATGTTACTCAGTAACATGCACTTTATTTTATTGTTTTTAGATTGTAAGCTTTCAGAAGGCAAAAGCTGTATTGTCTTCTTTTTGTTTATTTTAGCTCACAGACACACACACACACATATATATGCACATATATGTACATATACATTATGTATATGTGTGTATATATGCATATGCTTATGCATGTGTCTCTCCTGAGTGAATGCGCACACCCACAGCGATCTGCATTTGAACAGGGACCCATGGAGACAGACGTCTCATCCCAAAGCCATGCCCTTCTGGTGGTCAGACTCTCTGGCAGGCAACAGGAGAACTCCTGTGAGAGTTAGAGAAGCCTTCATTTATCCCTCAAATAACAGGTTGATATTCACACCTTTCACCCTCAAGCCTCTCTACTACACACGTCTTCATATTCAGGTGGGTGGAGGACGGAGGCATGGAGAAGGACCAAACGGGTTGCCTGCACTCAGTGAAATTCTGAATGTCCTGAAAAGCTGGCTGTTCTATGCTCTCTTCCCTTCCGACTGGCTGCATTCTTTATGCAGCAGTTGCTTTTTCTCCTGACACGGCATGAGGCTCCAGGAATAAAGGGGCTTAGAAGAGAAGATAGGATTTGTACAAGGCCTTTGCATCAGGAGGGAGCCAGTTAGGATGAGAAAACAGACGCCCTCCTCAGCTGTACCCACAGAGGCTCTTTGCTTAGGCCTGGGCTCCCAGCTGCCTTTCTGCACCCCCTCCCATCCCTTCCTCACCTCCCTCATCCCACTTGTTGTTAACAAGCCTTCCTTTTGAACATCAAAACCTTGTTTGGAGATTTGTAGAGGAAAATCCTGGAGGCCCTACAATCTGTTTTATTTGCATGGTGGGTGCAGTGCTTGGTCTTGCCTGACAAGAATTGAGAGCTCCTGGACCGCTCTTCCTAGAATTCTACCCATAGACCTTCTATTTTAAACAGAAGTTCATGTTTGGACTTGATTCGGTGAAGGCTGTGACAGGCTAGACAGCAAGGAATAGCTGGTGAACCTCTGAACTTGGGTGTGTCCAAACTCCCAATCCTTGGAGCGATTATACTCATGTCTGGGAAACATAAATATTACCTTCGAGTGGGAACAGTCCCTTCTCTGAAGAAAATATCTAGAAGCATTTACAAGAAGAAAGGATTCACTCCCCATCTCTCCCAGTAGCAAAATAAAGGGTCTCCTGGGTTAGGGTGGGGAGAGACATAAGAGAAAGAATGAGAAATGGGTTCAGGAGAGTCCAGGCAGAGAGGCCTGAGCTGGAAGCCACACTGACTGAATGGCCACACGGTGTATGGGAGTTGGGCCATTGTCTGAAGACAGCCCTATAAGCAGGCAGCCTCTGGACAGTTGGGGGTGGGGTGGCAGTGTGGGAGGGGTGGACACTTCCCTCAAACAGTAAGCAACACCTCTGATGGTGACTGATCAGAGCCATCTCCATTATAAGTCTTGGCTTGATCCTTGGCCAGCTACCTCATTTGGACAACTCTCATTCCAATACTCCAAGGTATTTGGATGCCCCAAGAGGAGGATGGCCATGGTCTCCTTGCAGAAGAAAGCGTCCACTCTTGTAGAAGCAGTGTCATGCTGCAGAAAATCTATCTGTGCACTAGTAACTCTGTGATCACTTTTGAAGCATCAGCAATGGCTACTTTATTTGGCAGTGGCTAAAATGGTCACTGTATTTCCCAACCCTCAAAACTAGACTTATTATTTGCTACATGACTTGAGTATAAAAAGGAAATGTTAAATTGGGACCATCTCAGAAATCCACTTATGGTTTGGCCTGTTGTCCTGAGGCAGAGGTTATTTTCAGACAAGATGTTGAAGAAATTCTATGAATTCCTAAACTGCTCAAGTGAAAATACATATATTCTCCCCTCACTAACATCTGCCATCCCCAAAAAGTTGCTTGGAGATGGGATTTTCTTCTCCAGGCTCCCATAGCAAATGAATTCCTCTAGGTGCATATAGATTGAAGGCAGGATTCTGACATCTGTGGCTCACAGCACAGATTTGGCCTGCAGACATGTTTCATTCTGGGTTGCTCCACACAGAGAAATAGTTGTTGACTATTAAAAAATCAAGAGAATATTTGGCTTCTTTTGGGTTACAGGAAGACCTGGCAGCCTCGAACGACATCGTCATGTGCTACTTTCTGGAGATTGACAGCTCTCAGGCTCACCAGCCTCCTCCAGTCCCCATTGCATCTCTAACATTAGGGGAAGGCTGGGTGGCATCTATCACAGGAATCATGCTTCACACATCTTCCTTTTTCTCTCTCAACCAGCTCTTCTCTTTTGTGTTTCCATCAAGGGCCTTGAAAATGATTTTTGTCTCAGAGCAGGAACACCTGGTCTTGGTACCTAGCAAGTGTTTGGATTATGATTTGGGTGCACAGGCATGAGCTCGTGGACTTATCCATCTCCTTATCTGGAAGATATTTGTGTGCATTTGCTTGTGGAAACAATACCTTAGTTTGTGTTAGGGTTTTTTTTTTTCCATCTAATTCTCCAAACTGCTCTCCCTCTGTCTTAAAAATGGAGGGTGCCCTAGAGCTTGGACCTTTTAATCTAGTTGAGAAAGCTCCACAGCTGTGTTCACTCTTAAATTGTATTGCTCCTCCCAGGTAGATTAACCTGGGACTCCACTGCTGGTTCTGCATATTGCTCACTCATGGCTGATTTAAGTATCCTTTATTCCCTGCAATGGCCCCCATGCATGTAACCATGTGGTTTCTTGCAGATTACACAGAACTAAAGAACAGAAATTTGCCCTAGGCTGTATCTACCTTTAGAAATTAGCATTCTGTGGCTTGGAATTATGCCAAATGTATTTGATTATTAATTGTGTGACTTTAGACAAATAACTTGTTCTGCTAGTGCTTCAGTTTTCCTTTTATAGAATAAGACTAGACCTAGACTAACCTGTACATATTGACTCAGCTGATTCATTCAAGTAATATGTAGCAAACACCTACTATGTCATAGACACTGTCCCAAGGGCTGAATGTATAAAAGATGACAAAGATAATGGCACCATTCTTGGGCATCTTAAAGTCTGGAGGTGGAGAACTGTATCTTTATATCTATTTATTTATTTATTATCTATCATAATCTACATATTGTTAGAAATGGCATAAAACTAAATGTGATTTATTCCCAGAGGAATTAACATTTAAACAAAAGGGTATTGACAAGAAGCCTACAGGACAGAACAGGTACCAGGGATTCACTGCAGCTGGGATGGGGAGGGAGATTAAGAAAGAACGGGCTGTGTATCACCAGAAAAATTCAGAAAATGTTTTAAACCAGCCAATAAAATTAAGACAAATGTAAAGAAAGCCTAATATGGTATAACTTGCTTAGGTGACATCTGGGAAAGACTGTGAACCCTGTAGTACTCAGCTAGTGAAGAACCAGGGGAGGGACTTACCGGCTAAAGAATAAATTGCTTGCTGTAACCCTCTGAGTACGCCTGCTCACCAGACACCCAATCCTGCAAGACTGCTATTAAAACTTCACTCCGCGGTTCTCTTTGACTCTGTGTCCACTTATGATGTTCAGATCAGTGAGATCATTTCTCACAGTTTGGGGGCTTGTCCGGGATCCTCTTGCCTGTGCCAGGTGGGTGCCCAAGGGAGTGGAAAGATGTGCCCTGCCTGACTGAGGATGCCCTGCTCTGTCTGGGTGTTTCACCTTCACACAGAAGCCAAAAGAAGACCTGAGACTGTTATGAAGAGACAGTGTGACTGACACAGAGGAGGAAATGCAGGCACAGGGGCAACCAGGCGAACTCGTGCATGAGCCAGGGTAGGAAAATTGGACTGTAAGTACTGCCTTGGTGTTTTCTAGAGGTTGAGTGTGTGTGTGACTGAGATGTATCCTGGATAGCGAGGGTGGAGTCCCAATCTGTGGTTCCATCCTCCTGCAAGGGAAACAGCCAGAGATGGGCTACGTGAATCTCAGGGTGTGCAAGAAACCTCCATTACAGAGGGTGGAGTACACAGGGAGCTCAGACACAGGGACCTCTTGAAAGATGGGAAATAGAAGTTCTAGGCCTAAGGAAACAGGGAAAAGGAACCAGAGAGCTCCCTCGAGATTCCTCCGGATAGTCTGCTGGGGCAAATGTTACCGTAATGGGGGATGCCTCCTGCACCAGGGTCAAGGACAAACAGAAGATGATCACATTTTGGTGTTCTGTCTGGATTGAAAAAACCGATCTGTAAGCCGTCATTTCTCTGGCAGCAGTTTGGATCGGATGAAAACTGGCTTTGCCAGTTTAAACTAAACATAATTTAGTTCTTTATGAGAGTGATAAAGCCTCCAGTTCACCAGAGGAAAGGGACTATGCCCTCTGCTGGTTACCAAGCCTTCGGCCCGCTACCAGGTCCCCTTGAAAACATCCACCAGGCCAATGTATCCAGCCAGCAGAACAAAAGTTCCCAAATATAGATCTGGGTAGGATAATAATGATCCAGGGGATAGAACAAGAATGCAGGATCTTCAAGGGCTGATTGTAAAGGAAATCAGAGAACTGGCTAAAAATCTCAAAATGTTACTAAGGCATTTGAAGTCCCACAGAAGAAGGAAGAGACCGCAACCACATTTTTACAGAGACTCAGGACCTGAAAAACTTTTAGTCTCTGGGGTCAAAGGACTGTAATCAGATTAGAAAATGAGATTACAGAGGGATCATTCCTGCATGTCTCCTGAAGGGGGAACTAATCTCTTAGGAAGGGGTTTAATTATTCAATTAGGCCTGAGTCTAGGAATAGAAAAAGGCCAAATAAAAGTTCTAATGGCCTACTTCACAAAGGAGGAAGAAAAGAAAACAGACCCTAGAATGTGGGCTAAGGAAGGAAATAGGGGAGATTTATGAGTTTCCCTAATAAAAGTAACTTTGAGACAACCAGGTGAAATAATTTGCAGGAGACAATATCCAATTCCCTTGAAGAGAGAAAAGGTCTTGCTTTGGACTAAATGTCTTCCTATAGCTCTCCTAAGGATTAGAACTATTGCCTGAAAGGATTTAGGACTTTCCTCTTATGAATTATTATATGGGATGCCATACCTAGGAAGAGCAATGGACTTGCCCACCACAGAAACAAAAGATCCATTTCTAAAGGAATATGTGCTGGCCATGTCTTCTACCTTATCTTCTCTCTGCTGAAAGGACTCCTCGCCCAGACTCCCCCACTTAAGTTCTTCGCTCATTGCTTCCAGCCTGGAGACCTGGTCCAGTCCTCCTAGGAAGGACCCTACTGAGTGTTCCTGGCTATGGAAACCTCAGTGAGGATGGCTGAAAAGGGTTGGACTCATTACACCAAAATCAAGAAATTGACAGAGGGATCTGGGGGCAAAAACAGAGAATTGGAAGGCGTCCCAAGTGGCTGACCAACCCTTGAGGCTAAAACTAAAAAGGACCTAAACTGTTAATCTTTATCCTTCTAATTCTGTATTTTACAGGGAAATTGCAGGGAACCCTAGAATGGGAGGGAACTTCTGGTTATCCTTTCAAACTGGTGATCAATATTAACTAGTTACTGTAACAGAGGTCAAGGATCTAAAACAGACCCTTGAAATCAAGACAGGTTATGGAGACACCAACGCCTGGGTAGAGTGGGTGAAATTTTCAGCACTAGTTTTGAACTAAAGCAATTGTTATGCATGTGCTGCAGGACTGGCCACAGGCCCAGGTGGTCCTGTTCCCTCTCGGCTGGGACACAGACCCCACTGGGATGAACTGCATGTTGGCCCTATGTCAGGACAAGGATGCTGGGGGAAATGAGACTTGCAAGAGCTTGTCTCCACTCTTTCCTGCACTAAAGAAGTTAGACCCCAGGGCAATTCCCTTTTTCTGTAGGGACCATGAATCACTCTTCATGTCTTTCTACGCAAGAGGAAGGTTTCACAACTTCCGTGGGGAACTTGCTGACTTGTACCCACGTTCTGAATGTCTCTAAAGAGGGCAACTTCTCGAGCTTACATATCCCCTGAGTGGATATTTGGTGGGACTGTGGTAAAAGGAACCTGCACAACTCATTACCATCCATCTGGACTGGGACTTGTGTTTTCTTTCAGTTGGTTATTCCATTTACCCTGGCATTTCTCTCTACTCCCAAAGAGGAAAGGATATCTCAGAAATTGCAGAGCCTTACAAGGATCCTTTGATTCAAATGTATATGCATTAACTCAGTAGGAGTCTCTAGGGTGGTCCTAATGAACTTAAAGCTAGAAACCAAAAAGCTGCAGGGTTCAAATCAGTACTCTTTTGGTGGTCTACCGTTAACAAAAATGTAGATTGGATCAGTTATATTAAGCCCCAGATGCATGAAAGTCAAGGGGTTTGGGAAGGTAGGAACTTTGGAATGGCTGCAGCTGGGCAGGAAGTGTGAGAAAGTACAGCTGAAGATTCCATCAGAGAAGGGTTTGTAGGGCTGCATATTCTTATAGAGTTCAGAGATTTAGACACTACTTAGGAGGTCTTTACACATAAATACTTATTTCCATGTAAATTCTTACATTTTCTTGGAATATTTTGGTGGTGTTCTATTAATAACTAAAGATCATTTGTCCCTTACAGTTCATTTCAAAACTAAAAATTTTCAACACTCGTGCTAACACATGAAGTGCTGGTAGGAAGCAATGTATGAATTATGGCTGGGGAGTGTTGCTACAAATGTTTGGGCTGTGAAAAATAAATAGTCATTGGAAACGGAGACATGACTTCTATGCTCCAGATTGGGAGGCAACGCCAGAAAACCAAGCGTGAAACGCATTAGTAATCTCAGTCCAGCAAGATGGAGATTAACCAGGAACTGCTAAGCATAATTTCACATGCACTGTTTCCTTAGTCCTTTGGAATCACTTTGTTTCCACAGCGCCCTCTCTCTTTCTGGGTAAAATCATACTCAGGGCTGCTTCCCAGTTAGTTGCTCAAGGGTAAGGAAAAGAGACATAAACTGTTTCTTTCTGGTTTCACCAAATCAGATTCCACAGGGCTGGCTTCTGAAAGGTTGATTTCGCTATTGCCAGAAGCTGGCTGGTGGACTGTTCTGTTTTCTTTCTCCATCTTTAAATCATTAACTCTGTTTATCCCTGAAAAATGATGCTTATACTTCAGTTCTACTCCCTCTGCTGGTCAGATGTCACCTCACAACAGCAAAACAAGGCTATTTCAGTGTAGTTCCTTCACCAAGACAATTGTACTAGTTCTTTAATTTCTTGGCAATGCAGTATGGGGGGAGGGGGCGAATATATATATATATGTAATTTAAAACAAAACAGCTCTTCCTCTGGCAGATTATAATAATTTTAAAACACTGCAGATTAAATTTGGGGCCTCTGCTGGAGATCCCTGGCCTTAGTATTAATTAACGAAGCTTGAAACGAGCTGTGATTAATTTGCAAGTCCAGGAGCGCAACACAGTTTGGTGAATATGTTCAGATTTCAGGGAGAAAAACATTCAGACCATTGCTTGAGGCAGGAGCCTCCACAGTAATAACCAGTTTGGTTTCAAAAACATGTCTTTGCCGTACCAATTGCTGAGTGTATCATCCCAGAGTGAAGTCTGCTGATAACAGAGTAGAAGTGGAGATCTGGAGCCATCTGCACAGTGTGGGCTTCTAGTACTTCTTCTCTTTCTTTCTAATATATGTGGTTTTCTCTTCCTTTCCTTCTTTCTTTTCTTTTTCCCCTACCCCTCTCTCCATCTCTCCTTACCTCTCTCTATCCCTCTTTCTCTTTGCCTTCATTTCTCCTTTCCAATGATCAGACTTAGGGAATAGATGAAGTCAGGGTAGGAGGGGCAGGTGGTTAGAGATGTGGGATTCCGAAAGAGTAGAACCTGCAACAACACTTAAAATACAGAAAAATCCATCCACGAGACATCTTTGTTTTCTTCCGTCTCAGTATCATTGTCAAGAGAGTTGTCCACTAGAGCTTACGGATCTAGCGGGGAAAGATCACAGAACTTGGAGAGGCAAGAGATTTGGCAGTGATTATTTTCTCTGGCCCCTGAGTTCATAGTAGGGAAACCAGGCTGCATGTCAGTTAAGCAGAGTATGTGCAACTCTGCAGAGATGGCAGGAGGCGCCCACGGAATAGAATCTTGACACAGCCAGAGGGTATTGAGAAAGGTGGACTTGGACTTTGAAGATCTGAACCTGAGTCCTGGCTGCACCTCCATCCAGCAGAAGAGCTCTGCTGTTGTCATCTTGAAATTATTAGCATTTTTTTTTTAATTAATGGGGCCCTGCAAATGATGTAGCTGGACCCAGCTAGCAGCCTAGGACCTTGAGCAGATCACTCAACCTCTCAGAGTCTCAGTTTTCTTATCTGTAAGGGGATTATCATCATGTCTGTACTGGCTAGAATAATTAAGTAGCATAATTAGGGGGAGGTACTTTGTAAATGATAAAGTGCTATGCAAATACAGGGCAAAATTATTAGCTTCCCTGAGCTGCAGCAGGTCTTACATAGCAATGTTTTTCATGTGTTTTTCCTGGAAATTTATGGGCTGTTTTTATGTCTTTGCTCAAAGTGCTGTTGCCCGTGATCTGACTTGGCATCACCTTGTACTGAACATCTGCATCCTCAACTATAGGGCTTCTCTCTCATCTGGGAAGTTCAGCTCTCCAGGGAGAAGGAGTAAGAGAACACAGTGATGGCCAGAAGAACCTTTAAGATACCAGGAATAATTGCAGCTTGGGGTGAGGGCTTCGGCGGAAGGCCACATTGAGAATGATTTAAGGGTAGTCGTTAATAGCGGTTTTTCTGCTAAGTTCTCCAGCATGAAGGTCAAAAAAGCAACACTTGTGGCTATCGCTTGTATTTATCTAGGCATATTTGGAGAGTTAGAGGATAGCCTTTGATAAATAGGATGTAAGTGAATAAGCTAGCCTTGAATGCCTCTGCTCTCTTCTTTCTTTTTCCTCTTCTCACCTCAGTGGGGCCCCATTGATCAGGGGTGAGAGAGAGCAAATAGGGGTGCTCTGGGTGAGAAACCCCAGAGAGAATAGTCATTATACTAGAAACTGTAGGTCAGCCTCTTGGGCCCTGTGGGGGCCCCAGAGTTCTCATAACACTGGATGGGGTCACCATGATCACGATGGGTTATGGATGGTACAGGGAAGTTTTAGAAAGACAGGGCAGGTCTCCTGTTTATGAATACATTTTAGCACCAGCAGGTCAGCAAGCATAAAGTCAAGATGCCACCGAACATGGGGGTCTGGGAAATCTTTTACCCTCAGGGCAGGCTATAGACATTAGATCTATAACAAGAAAAAGAAATATGATGAGATTTTTTTTGAAAAAGTGTGTGCCCATTGAGGTCTTTGTGAGACCTCGTGCACCACTGATGATCGGTTACTCCCCCCGAGAAACACATCACATACGTGCCAAG
Organism: Smutsia gigantea; assembly: GCA_032199065.1. Taxonomy (NCBI): domain Eukaryota; kingdom Metazoa; phylum Chordata; class Mammalia; order Pholidota; family Manidae; genus Smutsia; species Smutsia gigantea. The sequence goes on from JAVSCE010006537.1 coordinate 43,659, forward strand.
GAACTATTGTGCACACACTTATTATATAGAAAATTTGTTTGCTTTGGATTTTGCTTGTGTTGCCAAGATTAATGCACTTCTAATCTTTGATTGTTAGTGTAGGCTAGTAGGCCCCTTAGGACTGACTGCAAACCAGGAAGGAGTGGAGTAAGAATGTGGGGAGGGGCTGGGGGGGGGGGTCCATTAGGAAATCAAAAGCGTGATTCAGAAAGAGACCGAGAGCAGAGGCAGGCAGATGGGAGTTAGGGTGTGCAGGAGGGTCCATCAAGATGTTTGAGAAAAAAATTGAAAACTGCGAAGGACAGGAAGGAAACGGTTAGTAATTCCAGATGAGGACAGACTTCTTTTTTTTTCTTTTAAACATGATGAGATTCAGCCCCATTAATGTTGCCAAAGTAGAAGGGCATGAGAGAGGCATCGAGAGTCAGGCTCTCAGATCCGGGGCCCTGGTGAAGTGCAGTGCCTAGACGTGCATGTGGCCTGTGCCTCTTGCATTAACAGCCCAGCAAAGTGTGTCTGTCATTCACCAGCACGTTTAGGCCACCTCGCTGAGCACAGGGAGCGATGAAAGGGATCGTAGTCCGAGGGGAGCCTGCTCTTCAAACACACCTAGCAACGAACAGTCCTGGGATGATGGCCGCAGGGAAATGGTGGAGAAGGCTGAATTATTCTGATTTACCTTCTCCTGCTAATCAGACCCCTCTGCACCACAGGAGACTTTCAGGGGAAAACATTAGTTTCTCTCCTTTCATATGGAGTGTAGGTTTTTTTTTGAGATTTCATTCCATATTCCTTGTGTATCCTTAAAGAAATGCTCTTGAGGTAAGACCAGCTTCTGGAAGGGGTGGGGCTCAGAGTCCTCCAAGCTCTGGGTTAGAGGGCGGATAAATTCCTCCTTCACCAGAGTCAGAAAATGCCCCCTGACTTCTTTTCTGGCTCTTATGAAAAGGTCTCAAGTCCAGCACACTCATCAGCTTCACCTCTCTTCTCCATCTGCGTCTTTCTGAGTGGAGTCTTGTTGCTACTAATAAGGTTACTCTGATCTGGGCTTTCACATAAAACCTACCCATGGGGGCTACTGGCAATTTCAGGCTTGCCCCTAAATGTGAGAGGTGCCTCAGGGACCAGAGCTAACTCTGGTTTCAAAGTTGGGGACTTCATAATTTCAGAGTTCCCTGAATTAGCTGCTTCTGCAAAATAAATGTCCTGGAGTTCTTGGACGAGAGAACTCTGTTGGCCCTGTGTCCTGATAAGGAGTCTCCCTGCATTGCACATGGGTAAGATCTTATCTTTCACTCTTGGTCAAGGGAAGAGACGAGTGAAGGAACAAGCTTATCTTGGGCATACATTTGAGCCTCCCTCCCCACTGAATTTTCACTTTTTTTTGGTCCTCTGTTTTTCCATGAGGACAGAGAAATTAATATTTTGTTCACTGTTGTAATCCAAGCATCTAGTACAATGCAGGGAACGCCTTAGTGACTGTACAAAACAAAGAATGTATAGGAAAGTTTCAGTTCAAGTCAATAATTTATCATAGAGTTCTTCCTGGGCTCTACAGTCTTTTCTAGTCATAGAATGATTACACCACCCCAGGAAGCCACTAAAGAAGGCGGCATCATAAAAGGGAAGGAGCATGCGTTGGTTGGGTGAGTCCAGAGCTTTCACTGGCTACCTGATTGGTGATCCAGGGTAAGGTGCATATATGTCCTGAAACATGGTTTCTGCATCTTTTTATTTTTATTTTTTTTTAGTTTATTTTGATATCATTAATCTACAATTAAATGAGTAATATTATGGTGATTACACTACCCCCTTCATCAGGTTTCCCCCCCTCCCAACCCCATTGCAGTCACTGTCCATCAGCATAGTGAGATGCCATAGAGTCACTACTTGTCCTCTCTGGGTTGTACAGCCCTCCCCGTGCCCCCCGAACATTACATCTGCTAATCGTAATGTCCCTTCTTCCCCCTTGCCCCTCCCTTCCCACCCATCCTCCCCAGTCCCTTTCCCTTTGGTAACTATTAGTCCGTTCTTGGGTTCTGTGAGTCTCCTGCTGTTTTGTTCCTTCAGGTTTTTTTTCCCTTAGTTCTTATACTCCACACATGAGTGAAATCATTTGGTACTTGTCTTTTTCAGCTTGACTTATTTCACTGAGCATAATACCCTCTAGCTCCATCCACGTTGTTTCAAATGGTAGGATTTGTTTTCTTCTTATGGCTGAATAATATTCCATTGTGTATATGTACCACCTCTTCTTTAGCCATTCATCTACTGATGGACACTTAGGTTGCTTCCATTTCTTGGCTATTGTAAATAGTGCTGCGATAAACATAGGGGTGCATCTATCTTTTTCAAACTGGGCTGCTGCAGTCTTAGGGTAAATTCCTGGGAGTGGAATTCCTGGGTCAAATGGTATTTCTATTTTGAGTTTTTTGAGGAACCTCCATACTGCTTTCACAATGGTTGAACTAATTTGCAGTCCCACCAGCAGTGTAGGAGGGTTCCCTTTTCTCCACATCCTCGCCAACATTTGTTGTTGTTTGTGTTTTGGATGTTGGCCATCCTCACTGGTGTGTGGTGATATCTCATTGTGGTTTTAATCTGCATTTCTCTGATGATTAGCGATGTGGAGCATCTTTTCATGTGCCTGTTGGCCATCTGAATTTCTTCTTTGGAGAAGTGTCTATTCATGTCCTCTGCCCATTTCTTAAATGGATTATTTGCTTTTTGTTTGTTGAGGTGTGTGAGTTCTTTATATATTTTGGATGTCAACCCCTTATCGGATACGTCATTTATGAATATATTCTCCCATACTGTAGGAAGTCTTTTTGTTCTACTGATGGTGTCCTTTGCTGTACAGAAGCTTTTCAGCTTGATATAGTCCCACTTGTTCATTTTTGCTTTTGTTTCCCTTGCTCAGAGAGATATGTTCATGAAGAAGTCACTCATGTTTATGTCCAAGAGCTTTTTGCCTGTATTTTTTTCTAAGAGTTTTATAGTTTCATGACTTACATTCAGGTCTTTGATCCACCTTGAGTTTACCTTTGTGTATTGGGTTAGACAGTAGTCCAATTTCATTCTCTTACAGGTAGCTGTCCAGTTTTTCCAACACCAGCTGCCGAAGAGGCCGTCATCTCCCCAATGTATATCCAAGGCTCCTTTATCAAATATTAATTGACTGTATGTGTTTGGGTTTATGTTTGGATTTTCTATTCTATTGCACTGATCTGTGGGTCTGTTTTTGTGCCAATACCAAATTGTCTTGATTACTGTGGCTTTGTAGTAGAGCTTGAAGTCAGGGAGCGTAATTCCCCCTGTTTTATTCCTCCTTCTCAGGATTGCTTTGGCTATTCGGGGTCTTTTGTGGTTCCATATGAATTTTAGAATTATTTGTTCCAGTTCATTGAAGAAAGCTGTTGGTAGTTTGATAGGGATTGCATTGAATCTGTAGATTGCTTTAGGTAGTATAGCCATTTTGACAATATTTATTCTTCCTAGCCAAGAGCATGGGATGCATTTCCATTTGTTAGTGTCCTTTTTAATTTCTCTTAGGAGTGTCTTGTAGTTTTCAGAGTACAGGTCTTTCACTTCCTTCGTTAGGTTTATTCCTAGGTATTTTATTCTTTTTGATGCAATTGTGAATGGAATTGTTTTTCTGATTTCTCTTTCTGTTAGTTTATCGTTAGTGTATAGGAAAGCAACAGATTTCTCTGTGTTAATTTTGTATCCTGCAACTTTGCTGAATTCAGATATTAGTTCTAGTAGTTTTGGAGTGGAGTCTTTAGGGTTTTTATGTACAATATCATGTCATTTGCAAATAGTGACAATTTGACTTCTTCTTTACCAATTTGGATGCCTTGTGTGTCTTTGTTTTGTCTGATTGCCGTGGCTAGGACCTCCAGTACTATGTTGAATAACAGTGGAAAGAGTGGGCATCCCTGTCTTGTTCCCAATCTTAGATGAAAAGCTTTCTGCTTCTCGCTGTTAAGTATGATGTTAGCTGTGTGTCTGTCATATATGGCCTTTATGATGTTGAGGTACTTGCCGTCTATACCCATTTTGTTGAGAGTTTTAATCAGGAATGGATGCTGAATTTTGTCAAATGCTTTTTCAGCATCTATGGAGATGATCATGTGGTTTTTGTTCTTCTTTTTGTTGATGTGGTGGATGATGTTGATGGATTTTCGAATGTTGTACCATCCTTGCATCCCTGGGATGAATCCCACTTGATCATGGTGTATGATCCTCTTGATGTAATTTTGAATTCGGTTTGCTAATATTTTGTTGAGTATTTTTGCATCCATGTTCATCAGGGATATTGGTCTATAGTTTTCTTTTTTGGTGAGGTCTTTGCCTGGTTTTGGTATTAGAGTGATGCTGGCTTCATAGAATGAGTTTGGAAGTATTCCCTCCTCTTCTATTTTTTGGAAAACTTTAAGGAGAATGGGTGTTATTTCTTCTCTATATGTCTGGTAGAATTCAGAGGTGAATCCATCAGGCCCAGGGGTTTTGTTCTTGGGTAGTTTTTTGATTACCAATTCAATTTCGTTGCTGGTGATTGGTCTGTTTAGTTTTTCTGTTTCTTGCTTGGTCAGTCTTGGAAGGTTGTATTTTTCTAAGAAGTTGTCCATTTCTTCTAGGTTTTCCACCTTGTTAGCATATAGATTCTCATAATATTCTCTTATAATTCTTTGTATTTCTGTGGGGTCCGTCGTGATTTTTCCTTTCTCATTTCTGATTCTGTTTATGTGTGTAGATTCTCTTTTTCTCTTAATGAGTCTGGCTAGGGGTTTATCTATTTTGTTTATTTTTTAAAGAACCAGCTCTTGGTTTTATTGATTTTTTCTATTGTTTTATTCTTCTCAATTTTATTTATTTCTTCTCTGATCTTTATTATGTCCCTCCTTCTGGTGACTTTGGGCCTCATTTGTTCTTCTTTTTCCAATTTCAGTAATTGTGTCTTTAGACTATTCATTTGGGAATGTTCTTCTTTCTTTAGATAAGCCTGGATTGCAATATACTTTCCTCTTAGAACTGCCTTTGCTGCGTCCCACAGAAGCTGTGGCTTTGTGTTGTTGTTGTCATTTGTCTCCATATACTCTTTGATTTCTGTTTTGATTTGGTCTTTGACCCATTGATTAATTAGGAGAATGTTGTTAAGTCTCCATGTATTTGTGAGCCTTTTTGTTTTCTTTCTAAAGTTTAATTCTAGTTTAATACCTTTATGATCTGAGAAGTTGGTTGGTAGAATTTCAATATTTTCGATTTTCCTGAGGTTCTTTTTGTGGCCTAGTATGTCGTCTATTCTGGAAAATGTTCCATGTGCACTTGAGAAGAATGTGTATCCTGTTGCTTTTGGGTGTAGAGTTCTGTAGATGTCTGTTAGGTCCATCTGTTCTAGTGTGTTTTTCAGTGCCTCTGTGTCTTTACTTATTTTCTCTCTGGTTGATCTGTCCCTTGGAGTGAGTGGTGTGTTGAAGTCACCTAAGATGAATGCATTGCTGTCCATTTCCTCCTTTAATTCTGTTAGTATTTGTTTCACAAATGCCGGCGCCCCTGTGTTGGGTGCATATATATTTAAAATGGTTATATCCTCTTGTTGGACTGACCCCTTTATCATTATGTAATGTCCTTCTTTATCTCTTGCTACTTTCTTCATTGTGAAGTCTATTTTGTCTGATACAAGTACTGCAACACCTGCTTTTTCCTCCTTGTTATTTGCATGAAATATCTTTTTCCATCCCTTCACTTTTAATCTGGGGATATCTTTGCGTTTGAGGTGAGTTTCTTGTAGGCAGCATATAGATGGGTCTTGCTTTTTTATCCATTCTGTTACTCTGTGTCTTTTGATTGGTGCACTCAGTCCATTTACGTTTAGGGTGATTATCGAAAGATATGTACTTATTGCCATTGCTGGCTTTAGATTCGTGGTTACCAAAGGTTCAAGGGTTGCTTCTTTACTATCTAACAATCTAACTTAACTTTCTTGTTAAGTTATTGTAAACACAGTCTGATGTTTCTTTCTCTCCCTTCTTATTCTTCCTCCTCCAGTCTTTATATACTAGGTGTTTTATTCTTTGCCTTTAGTTAGTTTTGGATGGTCTGCTTTCTTTGCTATGATTTTATTTTCTCTGGTGACAGCTTTTTAGCCTTAGGAGTGCTTCCCTCTGGAGCAGTGCCTTTAAGATGTCCTGTAGAGGTGGTTTATGGGAGGCAAATTCTCTCAGCTTTTGCTTGTCTGAAAATTGTTTAATCGCGCCATCATATTTAAATGATAATCATGCTGGATACAGTATTCTTGGTTCGAGGCCCTTCTGTTTCATTGCATTAAATATATCATGCCATTCTCTTCTAGCCTGTAAGGTTTCTGTTGAGAAGTCTGATGTTAGTCTGATGGGTTTTCCTTTGAAGGTGATCTTTTTTCTTTCTCTAGCTGCCTTTAACACTCTGTCCTTATCTTTGATCTTTGCCATTTTAATTATTATGTGTCTTGGTGTTGTCTTCCTGGGGTCCCTTGTGTTAGGAGATCTGTGGGCTTCCATGGACTGTGAGACTATTTCCTTCCCCAGCATGGGGAAGTTTTCAGCAATTATTTCTTCAAAGACACTTTCTATCCCTTTTTCTCTCTCTTCTTCCTCTGGTACTCCTATAATGCGAATATTGTTCCTTTTGGATTGGTCACACATTTCTCTTAATATTCTTTCATTCCTAGAGATCCTTTTATCTCTCTCTGCCTCAGCTTTTCTGTATTCCTGTTCTCTGATTTCTATTGCATTAACAGTGTCTTGCATCTCGTCCAGTCTGCTGCTGAGCCCGTTGATGGCTTGTCTCATTTCTGCATTATCTTTCCTGACTTCCCTCACTTCCTCCCTTAGCTCTTGCATATTTCTCTGTAGATCCATCAGCATGGTTATGACTTTTATTCTGAATTCTTTTTCAGGAAGATGCTGCATTTCCATCTCTTCAGATTTCTTCTCAGAGGGGCTCTGAATCTTGGTGAGCTTTGTCTGTATCATTTTCTTCTGTCTTGTCATGTTGGCAGAAGTGGTTGCTGGTAGGTGCCATGTATGTCAGCTGGGCTCTGGAGTGGATTCTCTACGCGTGCTGTAGGTGTCGCTGTTGCTCCACTAATTCGCAGCCGCAGCCGCGCCACTTTTTTTGTAGGTAGGAATGAATGGGATGCTATTGTTTTCTGTATAAAGTTCCAGCGTGGTTGCTCCCTTCTTTCTGTTACTAGCGAAGGGGACTGAAGTTCCCTAGGACTTCCAGCCTGCAGGGTTGAGCCCGCCGGGGCGATGGTGTTCCCTCGTTGCGCCCCCCGCCTCTCCAAGACCGCTAAAAATGGCGCAGCGCACGCTTTTCTCTTGTCCCTGGGCACTGGCTGCACGGTTCCGGCGTGTTCCCGGCTCAAAACCTGCACCTTCTGCCTCTCCAATGTCTGATGCACTGCGCGATGTGTGTCAGCGCTCCCGGTGCTCCGGCGCAGACCACCCAGGCTGGTTATTTCGCGGACCTGCTCTTCCACTCCCTCCCGGCTCCGAATCCTCTCCTCCCACTGGCACGCTGGGCTGGGTGAGTGTTCGGGTGCCGCCGGGTCGTGGCTCTGTATCTTACCCACCTCGCGGGGTGCTGAGTCCTCCCAGGTGTGGCTGCACGCTGTGCACTTTCCTGTGTGCTCCGATTTCTCTTTTAGGAATAGTTGTATTTGCTGTGTTTTCAAAGATTTATGTAGTTTTGGGAGGAGATTTCTGCTGCCCTGCTCACACTGCCATCTTCCCGGAAGTCTTTGGTTTCTGCATCTTAATGAAGGATCATAATACCAACTTCCCTGGGTCTTTGAGAGACTAAAACTGGGTCTTTGAGAGACTAAAATGAGATAATACATGCAACAAGCACCTAGCTTGTTGTTTGTCATATAATAAACATTCAATAAATGCTAATTCCTCTCTCATTACTTTCATAGGCAATAAAACGAAGGGGAGAACAAGCTATAAAGTAATGCATTTTCAAAGCAACAGCTCCTGGGGGTAAGCATTATCTCTTTTATGAATTCTTGACAGCTTCTTACTTCGGAGTACTTTGAGAAAATATATCATCACTAAAAACTGCTTTTCAGTCCATTAACCTATCTTACTGGGGCAACTAAAAAATATCATTATCTGATTATGGAATTACTACAGCTATTTTTCACATGTGTATGTTACCCCCTTTTTAAACTAGATTATAAAAGCTACCTGTGTCCCCCATAGTGCCTAATATGTTTTTTGTAGATGTGTTCAATACATTTTGCGCATAGTTTGTTTAATGAGGACTTTCCATCCTTCTGTTAAACTTTGCCATGCTGTGCTTTAAGAAGAGACGCTCTCCTCCCTGGGCCAATAATCTCTACCATTCAACCTCACTGGTCTTCCATCCAGCCCCTCATGGGAATTCATGGTGTGGTTTACACAGTGAGGACAGAGGTGCCTTGCCTGTCTGAACCTCTGGAAAGCCAGCAACTCTGGACTCGCTGCTGCCATATTTCTGAAGAAGCTCATTGGGAGCTGGTGCCAAAGGACTGTCTGTGTATCTGGGCATCCTCCCAAATCTTAAACACAACTGGAAAAACATTAGGCTCTTCTGGGGATACAAGCAAACTAGATGATATTAAGCAAACTGCTTGAGAGTTGATAACCGAACAGGGCTTCAAGTTTCCAGCACAGGCATAAGAAAGAGCATTCATGAAGGCAAACAGCCTAGGGAGTAACCCAGTTTTTCACCAGGTGATCTGAGACCCATTTTCAAAAGAATTACCTGGAGAGCTTTTAAAATACAGATTCACAGGTCCAGGCCTGGACCTTGTGAATCTAAATTGCTGTATTTAAACAAAACAACAATGACAACACCAAAACACCTCTCGGCAGATTTTGGTGTACCAATCCCGTCTATTAATGGTAGAGTCACCATTTGTTCTGTGCTTACTGCTGCCCAATTTTAAGCCCAAAGTGTAAATTCATCAGTGTATTCGGTATGGTTGTTTCTTCCAGATGTGTCCTGCATCCTTAGTGAGATGGACCTGTGTGCCTGTGTTCATCCTGTCCCTATTTTCCAGGCTGTCCTTCCACTCTCTGCCTGGTGAATTCTCATTTATTATCACAGGGATCTAGTCACGTCTGATCTCCTACGGGATGCCTTTCTTGGTTGCCCTGGAAAGTACAAATAGCTCCTTCCACTACCTTTTAATTTGTATTTCTTTGCATTTCTGCACTTAATCAAAATATTTGAAATTGTTTGTTTGCCCATCTCTTTCCTCACTAAAACAATCAGCTCGTTAAAAGAGAAATAACACCATTTTCTGTTCTAAGTGTCCAGTGTCGAGGATAGGAGCTAGGAGTTAGCACCTATGTGTTTCCCAATACCTATTATTTAAATGGATGGACTGATGAATGAAGGAATTCTTGGGTGAATGATTAATTAATTAGAAAAATAATTTTTTTCCCAGGAGGGAAAGGCTTCAAGAAGAGCACCAGACTCTCTTTCCCGGGGTGGCTTCTCACTGCTGCTCTGTCTTCAGCCACCCACACACAGGCAGGACCCCACCGAGCAGGCACTGAAGAATAGCAGGGTCAGGAGAAGTTGTACCGATCCCAAATCAGAAAATCGGCCTTCTGTCTGTGAGCTAGAGCCGGTTACCTGGGGAACCGGATTTATCTCTGTGTCCTCAATACAGTACATCTCAATGAGGGCACTTTTAATAACCAATTGATGTGTAATTGCCTGTATAAATTATGTATCTCTTATGCAGCTCCAGCTCTGATGCACAGAGTGAATTATGGAGAAAACTTCCTTTCAGGGTTATTAGGTGGCTGGTATGATATGATTGCACGGCCCTCCAGAAGGTTCACTTATTTTGGGCTTTTCGGGTATTCTTTGAAGGGAAAGAAGACGGGAAAGGAAAAGAAATCATGGAAATCTGCAAACTCATGCAACGAGCGAAGCAGAAATAAAGAATTATTGAAATAGCCCTAAAAAGACCCCAGAGGTCATGGAATCCAAATTCTTAACTAAAGGTTTAATCACCTGAATAAAAGATACATGTTAAGGGAGTGTTTGGCCTCTGCTCGAATATCTTCAAGGGTATGAGGTGGCTTAAACAGTGGAAAAAGCAGTCTTTGTAGTTAGATAAAATGGAGACCAATTACTTAGTGACCTGGTCAAGAGACTTACCTCTTCCCGGGCCTCGGTTCCTTTATGAAACGGAAATGCTGATGCTTATCTCACTGGGTACCCATGACTATTAAATTAAAACGTGTATAATGAGAACAATATTTTGAAAATACCACATTTGTAATAATTTCATCCTCTCTATCCTCCTAGCCATAAGTCATGTTCACTTACAGCCATTCTAGAGGATGGGGAGGTGATGTCCACTTCTTGAGAAGGAAGATATGGTATAGAGAAGTCACTCTCATCAAGGAGGGGTTGACAAGAAAGCCCATCCAGTTCCCAGGGGTCATCAGAGGCAGAAAGGGGCAGAGAGCTGGGAAGCATGGGTTTTTAATTATTGTCTCCCCACTTTTGGGGGGATTTGGGGAAAATCCTGGAGAGATGAAGATGAGAGGAGTACATGCCCTTTCCTCATGTGGAGTCTAGGAGGAGGCACTGCACAGGGTCATCTCCTATCAATGGCAGTCATCAGTAGAGTAAAAATGGAAACAATAGCACTTTGGAGTGGAGAGAGCCCAGAGCTGGCCTTCTTGGGCCTCTGTCAGCTCCTGCGAAAGAAACCCATGGGTGTCTGAAGGTCTTCAAGGTCATCAGAGGTGGCCAATTTCAGAGTCTTGGGGACTGCCATGGAGATGTCATATCTAGCACAGACATGTCCCCGTCACTTCTCCATTGCAGGGTGTTTAGCCTAAACCCCTAAACCTAAATTCCTAAAGATGAGAAATGTGGCCAAGGTCTAAAGAAGTCTTCAGTACCAGGAGAAGATGAAGTGGACCTGGTCAGCAAGAATGACCCAGAAGGTTCTGATTGAGTCAAAAGAACAAACCATAAAATCACCAACTCAACTCTGTTTACAGGCCTGGGTGGATTAAGTAACTCAAGATGACCCAAGTACCAGTGGTGGAGCCAGAACTCAATCCTAAGTCTAGACTGCTAGGGAGCCTTGGTGAGATCTTGGGAAGAGCTCCTCAGTAAGTCAAAAGCCATCTACTTGTTTACACACAGCAAATTCTCTGACTTTCTCAGAGGGACATCCTAGTATAGATACAGGCACTCTTAAGGCTTGGACATTGGGCAGATTCTCTCTGCCTCTTTCCTTCTCCCTGAGAAGTGGAGTCAAGAAAAAACAGTGAAGGCACATCCTTCTGGCCAGAAAACGTGTTTTATTTATCTCTTAGTGTGTGACATTGTGCTAAATGTTTTGTAAGGCATGTTCCTTAACACAGCCTGTGCTTTCCAAGAACTTAAAAATAAATAGCCAGTGTCACAGACACAGGCACACATGGGGACACAGCATGCAGAAAACTTAAACCATGAGTTGAAGAAATCCATATATGACAGGAAAGTGCTATTATCAAATAAAACTGTCTTGTGTGATAAACATGAGGGTGAGTGCACATCAGGGAGGCAGATTAGAAGAACCTGAAAAAGGGAACATGGATGGTGCAGAGGCAATGAGTATAGGCTGTGGGGACCAAGCTTGCAACTAACCATCAAGCTGGCTGTGTGATCTCAGGGAACTTACTTCACCATGCTAAGTCTTAGTTTTCTCATGTATAAATAGGAACATTTTTAGGGACTCGTAAGGCTGTTTGGAAGATAAAATGAGGTAGTGCAAGTCCTGGGAAGTGCTCCCTGTGAGTATTGTTGTTTTTGTTGTTAGTGACCCTTGTTTCCTAGCACAGACTTGTGAGGGCCCTGGAAAGGCCATCAACCCTTCCCTGATCCATGAGGAATAGGAAGGTCAGAGAAAGCCTATATTCCCTTCTAGGCTTCCTTGAGGAAGAACAGGTGTAGAAGCATCCCACAGACTTTATGCCTTCAGGTCTTAGGCAATTAGACAGGAGAACTCTCTCTCCACTCCCAGCAGCCCCAAGTAGGCACATTCTAGCCACAGCCCAACCATAATCCTTCATCTTGTACATGGGGGCAGGGGGGCTCTCCAGCTCTTCCAGATATGCAAATTTACCTCCCTACCCAACCACATCCCCTGAAATGAGGATCTTTAATTTTCCTCTACAAGAAATGCTTTGTTTGAAATAATTTTGAAATAATTTTCTCACTTACTTCTAATCCTTTTAAACAAGGCTTCTAATGTAGGCTTTAAAGAATTAGCAACAAGGGATAATTTATTATGTCATATTTTGATACATTAATAATATAATTTTATATCTAGTTAAATCAAGAGCAAACTGAATTCAGTCTCATCTTAATTACAGTCATTCGAACTCTCAGATGTCCATGTTTTATCCTAATTATCAAATATTCTAATATGAATAAATAGATAATTTTATAGGCTTTTCTTCTATCACCCCTCAGATTGAAACTGCCTTCCTTCTTGAATGGCCTAAAAGGTGAATTGCTGCCTGAAGAATTTACTTAGAGCAGAAATGTCTTTTTCAAGACCTTTTTATTGTCTTGGTAACTTGTTGGACCTTGGCTCTTAACCTTAGTGCCCTAGATACAATGAGGATCTCCTGGAACTGTAAAGGGAGTTGAGATATGTGAGCAAGAGGTGCATAAGTGCCTTGGGAGGGTACCTATAAAACTGAATTCAGACCAGAGTGGATAAGCGGCTGTTAAATCACTTAGGATGATTAAAAGAGCTGATCAGAGACTTCCTGGCCTTGTCTTCTTGAATTAATGAATTATACTCTTGTGCCATTTCCTGACACCTGAGGTCTTTAAGGACTTAAAGTTGAAATCTAGAGCCATAGAGGCTAGTTTGGATTTTTTTTCCTCCACCCTGATATCTTCTGGTTGATCATTATGAATACTAATAGATTCTACAAAGTCAACGTCTACTATCTGCAGGAATGTTGCATATATTATCCCTAATTATTATAAAAATTCTTTAAAGTGGGTGTTATCAGTCCCATTTTGTAGAAGGAGAAACCAAAAACTGTAGAAATTAACACAAATTTCCTATAGTTTCATATTTGCTAAGCTGCAGAATTGGAATTCAAATCCAGAAGCCTGCCTTTCCCTGACTTCTTAGCCTGGCCCCAAATCTCCATAAAGCAGCAGACCCAGGAGAAAGCAGAGTTTACAGAGCTCTGAGGAGTCCCTGCTCCCTGTTCTCTCTTGTGACAGCTGCAAGTGGAAGGTGGGACAGAGAAACGGAGGCTTAGGTTATTTTCGGAAAGAGCCCTGTTCCAGATGATGATGGCTCATCTCCATAGAAACTGCTAGAACTCAGGGGAGATCTTCTTCAGCAGCAGAGCCAAGGGGGAGCCACTCACCACAGCAAGCCTCTGAATGCAGATGGCAACTTGGCCTTGAGAAGCCAAGGGTAAAATGTTTCAGAGCAGAGTCGGCAAACTTTCTGTAAAAGGCCAGGTAGTAAATATCTTGGGCTTTGTGGGCCATGTAGCCTCTGTCGCAATTGCTCAAGTCTGATGTTTTATAGAAAGAAGACATAGGCAATAGGTAAACAATGGGGTGTGCCTGCGTTACAATAAAACTTTATTTATAGTCATTGAAATTTGAATTCATTAAATTTTCATGTGTCATGGCATATTTTTATTTTGATTTATTTTTCCCCAGCCATTTTAAATGTAAAATCACTCTGAGTTATGGCCATTCTTAGCAGGTGGTGGGCCAAATTTGGCCCGTGGACTGCTGAACTCTGTTTTAAAGATTCACATTCTTTTCAACTTATAATTTATAATAACAGATAATAGTTTTTGAGTAGCTATTATACATCAGGGATGGGCTAAGCTGCACACTTTAGTTTTCTAGGTTAAGATCTCTAATGTGTTTTTAGTTATAAAATAACTCCTACATATAAAAATGTGTGAGATATCTATATAAATATATATGTATGTGTGTGTGTGTATATATATATATGTATATATATGCTGTGGCTAATATTTTAAAATGAACAAATGTGTAAACAGTACCACCTTAAAGAATATGAACTGGTCTCCCCCTAATCCTACAACCTCTCTATCCTAACAAGAGGTAAATTTTGTGTCTTTAAGTATATTTTTCCCCCTTTCATGGTATAATATAGCAGAGGTACAGAAAAATAAAGCATATACATACTTTAATTCATAATTATAAAACTAATACTTATCTTTATCTCTTGAACAGAGAAATAAATAACAAAGGACTATAACTAACAGCTTCCCCATTGTGTTCCTTCATGGCTAAAATCCCATTCCTCTACTCTCCTGAATTTAGTGATAATTGTTTCCTGCTTTTCTTTAAAAGTCGTTCCACCTTGTTGAAGAAGGTCGTGGAAAGGATGTGACAGCTAGTTGACAGGAAACAGGACCCGGGCAATGTGCGGCACCCCACCCACTGCCCTGCCCTTGGAATGTATGCTCTATCCACCATTCACACAGTGGGGGCTGTTTTCAAGGATGCAGCCTTGAGAAGCAAGATGTTGTGGAGAATATCTGGACTGAGTAGGTGACTGAACTGAGGGAAAGCCCCTGTATAAATTCACAAGATTCTGGTGGAGATCTAGTAATTTTGTGGCTGCCCAAGATAAGCCTCAGATGTAAGTTCCTGTGCTTTTTCAACCTTCCACCTACCAATCTGGAGGGGCTGGCCTCTTTCTTTGGTCTCCTTTCCCTTTGTGTATGGGGGCTGGTTTCACATTATACCCAGGAAGCTCTTGAATTTTCAAATCAACAGTTGGTGAGCCAGCCAGGAGACCAGAGATACAGGTCTTGGGAAAGAGACATCTGTGGCAGAAATCCCAAGTTGGCAATTGACTTCTGTGTGGAGGGGTGGCTGGTATGTTAGATGCTGTGGACCACTGCATGAGTACACAGATGCCCCCAAAATGCTGGCTGGTCTAACATGCTTCTTTGAAGGACTGCCCGAGCAGGGAATCTCACGGCTGCACAGGGGGCTGACTTCTGCTGGGCAGTCCCACTGAACACTGATGCCCAGCTAGAGGCTGGAGCTCGAGTTAGAGAACTGGAAGAAGAGCTGATGTGAGAGAAGGACCATTGAGTGTCCACTACTCTGCTGGCTTCAGGCTGGACCACAAGGTGGGAGAGCAGGATAATAAACTGGAGATAAGTCATTTTGCAAAACCAGGAGAGTGCAAACTCCCATGGATAAGGTCTTAGGGCTTATGGCAAAGCCTGATCAGGATGTTATTAGGTAGAATCCATAGGAAGGCAAGGAGAGCAAAGAGGATGTTGTGGTAACTGACAGTGAAACAGGCAAAATGCCCCATATTGTCTGACCCCTAATACAAACAAAAGAAAAACCACAGCAACACACAGCCAGTGAGGCAGACCCCAGTTCAGGGAACACTCACGATGGGAGAATATATTTCTGCTGAGCTTTTTGCTATAACTGCCACATTCTAGCAAAAGGCCTGGGAAAGTACTCAGCATGGCTGGTGTGGCTATGGGGTATGGGGTGGATAGCAATCCTCTGACCAGATAGGAGACAAAAAAAATGAGCAACTTCACCATGCTCCATGTCTTTGGCAGCACCTGCATGTTCTGTATGATGCTTGGGGGTCTGGTATGGGATGCTGATATGCAGGCTGAGTCCAGTCATGGGATGAATATTGAAGAGGTTGGGCAATCCATTGCTGCTCTCAGGAAAATTGACAAATCCTGGGTACAGGCTAAGGGAAAGCTCTGAGATAGAGAGAGATCTCTAAAAGCCAAAGGCTATCCCAACTGGCTGTAGAGCATCTGGCAAAAGTAACCTGCAAGCAAATGTGGTTTGGCCTGCCAGGACCTCACCTAGAAAAACAGACCGGCAATCCAATAATGTGTTGGCAGCCTGTGGAAAACCTTAAAACCTCAACAACTGTCCAGACCTGCCTCATCTGCCTCTGCTGTTATTGTAGATAGATAGCCAGACATGAGCAGGGAAGGGGAAGGGGGACTTGGGATTATGTTTACTTACATTAGGCACATTCTGAGCAAGATGTTTTCATGGGAAGTGGGGAGTCAGGGTATAGATAACAGACTTGCTAAAACTTGCTGGTTCCAACGTGGAGGAGAAATCGACCCAACTTAACTCCAAAACATTAACATAATAAAAATCATGCCCCTCTGTCATCAGCACAGTGAAAATCACATTTCCCTGTGCCATGACAGTTATATCTTCAAAAATCCCTCCACCTGTGGTGTGAGGGATGCAAGCCCGAATTCTGAAAAAAACTCCACCTGCTTCCTCTGCAACATAACCCTACTTAGTGAATATTCCTCTCCCTTTACATAAGAGAAGTTCCCTATTGTTTCCTTGGCACAACTCCCTCCAGGTCTGCCTGCGCCTCGCTCTCAAGTGTGTGCTATTACCTGTCTCTATACTCTTGTTTTCCAAATAAACTCTTAATGCTCAACTGCTTTTTTGCATCTGGTCTCAAATTCTTTCTTGCCGTGAGCCCAAGGACCCATGTCTGGTAACACTACTGTTTCTGAAGCCCCTTCTTCTCCAGCAGAGGCCTCAGGGATACAGTCTTATTGGGGTAGATGCCTCCCAAGCCCTGGAAATAGGATTCAGGGGAAGATTGCCTCCAGATGAGGGCCACTAGAGGCCATCAGAGTCCTCATGGTGAGCTCACTATTCACTGACCACCCCCAGAAACAGACAAACAGTGATGGCTCTTGTGGACACTCAGCTGAATGGACTCAAGTATATGTGGTAACCCTCAGATGATTTCTGGCACCCACAGGGCCATCAATGGTTATGGTTAGGAGGGCAAAGTTATGGCCAGGAAGGTCCCTTTGACACTGCAAATTGCATGCTCTCCCCCTGAGAAATACCTGACTTTCAACTCTTCTGTACCAGAGAACATATTGGGCATTGATATCCTGCAAGGTCAAACTCTGTGAACCTCTATTGGTGAATTCTGTCTCTGGGTTAGAATCACCAATCCAGTGCTGAGAGGACCACCATCTCGGGAGCGGGGAAGTCTACCACCTCCTCAAGGACTGGTGGCTTTCAAACAATGTAAGTTGCCTGGGGGGCATAAGGAGATTGGAGACACTCTCTCAGAACTGCTCCACTTGGGTATTGTATGTCTTGTCCACCTTCAGTAGCCTAGTATGGCCACTAAGAAACCCAGATGGCACAGGGTGGATGACTATGGAATACTGACAACTGAACAAGGTGATACCTAGCCCCCTCATCCATGGGGTTGTGTCAGGTACCGCCACCATCTTAGATACCTTGGCCATGGTCCTAGGAGTGTGCCATGCTGTGCTTGGCTCTTTTCACTATACCTCTGGCTGCTGGATCACAAGATCAATTTGCCTTCATGTGGGAGGAACAACGATGGACCTTTCAAGGGCTTCCCCAAGGCTCTCTGCACAGCTGTACAGTATGTGATGGGATGGTAACCCCGTATGTGTCTGTTTCCTTCCCCACATCAGTAAAATGGGCCCATTACATTGATGATATAATGTTAATATATGAAGGCATGCCTCTGCTACAGAAAACTCTGTAGCCTTTCCTGGAATGTCTGCAAGGGAGAGAATGAGCAATGAATTCAGAAAATTCTAAGGCCCAAGCATTGCCATAGAGGGTTTGGGAGTTATATGGTCAGATAAGACATGTGTTGTCCCAGAAGATATGATTGGCAAGGTGCAAACTTACCTAACACCTAAGAATGTGAATGAGGTGCAAGCCTTTGTAGGGATTTTGGAACTTGGAGGCTTTTTATTCCCCACCTGGCACAATGCTTCTGTCCTTTATACCACCTGTTAAAGAAAGGGCACATGTGAGACTGGGAATCAGAGTAGAAAGCTGCCTTTGGGAAGACAAAAATATGAGGGAAGCAAATTAAATCTCTGGGCATCTCCCAAGCAGGGCTACAATTTGAGTTAGATGTATCTGTGTCTCTGGAAGTGCTGGGCTGGGTACTGTGGCAGAGACAGCAGAAGGAGAGAGTTCTCCTAGGATTTTGGACCTAGCTCTGGAAGGGAGCAGAAATCCAGTATACCCCCATAGATCAACAGTACCTAGCAGTGTTCATAGCGCTCCTCCAAGTAGAGCCTCTCACATCTTATTAAGGGGTGAGTTGAGAATATTTTCCTTCACTTCCGCCATGGCCCAAACCCCTAAGTTGACTAACGGGCATGCCTATTAGCAGCAGAGAAGCACCCTGTCCACCAGCCCACCAATCTCTAGAAATGCAAGAGCTTTTAGGCTCTATGAAGTATGGACATTCTCCGGATGCCCTGCCCCTATTCCCGTGGGGGTCCCTATAGGCTATAGAGAGAGAATGGGGGAAATTCCTGATGATGGCTGGTACACAATTAGATCTAGTCAGAGGCAACCTGCCACCATGGGCTGCAGTTGCTCTTCAAAGCAACATGATACCATCTGGATGAAAACAGGAACAAACCACAGCGTTCAGTAGGCTAAACTCAGAGAAGTTTGGCTGGTGATGGCTCATGATTTCTGGCTGTTAACCCTTTTGCACTGACAATTGAGCTGTTCTAGAGGGAATAATCATAATCGTATTGCTTGGACAATGGAAAGCCAAGGGGTGGGTGATCATTAATAAGCCCTGTGAATATGCAGAAAGACATTTGAGTGCTGCCACAAGAGCCTGAGGCCATCCTCACTGTCTTCCACTTCCTAGTTTCTAAGGTGCCAACACCCTGTGGCCATCAGGAAACTGATGCCGTAGCTCCAGAACAAGCTCTAGTAACTAACATTTCAGGAGATAAAGTAGATTGGATGCATGGAAAGAGCAGCCAGCCACTGTAGCACCTAGGTGGGATGGTGTATTGCCACAGAAGGCAGATTGCCCTTGAAATAAAGTAACATCATGTCCTGTGTGCTCTAAATAACATCTAAGCAGGGTGCCAAGAGAATCTGAGGCTATTTACTGGAGTTCCCATCCAGTGAGGGATTGGAAGATTAATTATATTGGCTCCCTCCCTTTCCATGAGTGTTCTAAATATGGTTTGTGTGGACACCAAGACTGGCCTAACCCAAACTTTCCCTTGTTGCTGTATTAACAATGCTGTCATCATTGGGGGATTAGAGAAGCTGAGTACTAAGGAGGTTCCATCTCCCTATTATAACCCACAAGCAGCTGGTTGGAAAGGAAGAATGTAATATTAAAACAGCAGATTAAATAACTAGCAGGTAAAGCCATCTTGGCTGGATAGACTAAAGTACTATCCCAGCCATTAATACATTTGAATGAGCAATGAGTAAGGCCTGTTGTACCATATACCAGAATGGGGACCCCTGCCAAGACAACCAGTACCTTAAAGATGCAGAAGAACTAAGGGACAGTCATTGCCTCAACTCTCACCGTGGATGGACATGCTATGCTGCTGAGAACACGCATCATGCCTGGGTGTTATCTACTGGAATTTGCAAAGGCATGTCTCATCTGGAGTCGCCTGCCTCTTTCTTCAGTCCTGCCTTGCCCTCCCTGTACAGGGAACAGTTTCAGATTTCACCCTGGAAACACCTGAGTTTACAAATGAACATACCTGTGTATATATATATGCCTTAAATATCTATCTACCTACCTATCTATATATATGTATCTTTCTATTATCTCTCTTTCTCTGTCTTTCTAATCATCTATCTACCTATCTATCATCGATGATTTGCTTTTGCAAATCATATTTTAAAATAAAGTAAGAATATCACCATATTTTAAAGTAAATCTAAAGAAATGAAGAAATATACCTTGTTCATAGGTTGGAATCATGTTATATATATTATTATGACTCTGGCTTCTTTCATGGAGTCCATGATGTCCCAAGATATTCTACTTTTTGGCGATTTGGTTGTATCTCATTGTTGTTCTAGTTTACTTTTCTCCATTGCTAATGAAATTAAGCATGTTTTCGTGTATTTATTAATCACTTGGATTTCTGCTTTTGTGAAAGTGCCTGTTCATATCTTTTATTTCATTTTGTATTTTTTCTTTATTCTGTACACATGACCTTTGTCAGTTGCATAAATTACAGAGGTATTC
Organism: Smutsia gigantea; assembly: GCA_032199065.1. Classification (NCBI taxonomy): domain Eukaryota; kingdom Metazoa; phylum Chordata; class Mammalia; order Pholidota; family Manidae; genus Smutsia; species Smutsia gigantea. The sequence continues at coordinate 63,799 of JAVSCE010006537.1, forward strand.
TACTTTATATATTGTTTTTTCACTTTATACCATCTTCTGATGAACAGAACTTCAACATAATTCATCATTGATGCCTTCTTTTTTAATACATAAATTCCTTACCAGCTTGAAAGAATATATTCTTCTTTATTTTCATTTATAATATCTATATTTTTTTAAATTTTGCACTTTTCAATCCACCTGGAACTGATTGTTTATATGATTTTATTTGTGAGGCAGCCCTTCCATTTCCTTCTCCTTTCCATTTTTCTGTATGGATACCCAGTTGTTTCAGAAACATCATTTAAAAGCATATCCTTTCTCGTAATCTAAAATGCCAACTGTGTCAGAAAGTGGTTGTCATTATATACTGGGTTAATATCTGGCATTCTGTTTCATCAATCTGGTTATCTACTTTTCCTCCATTAGTATGCTATCTTAATTAGTTTAGCTTTATAATAAACCTGGACATCTAGAAGAGCCATGTGCTCTATGCTGGGAAAAAAACAGAGAAAGAGGGTTAATGACAGAAGGCTTGAAAACTTGTCCTCTTTCAAATACTGATCTATGAACAAGGTATACTGCATGTATTTAGGCTTACTTTAAAATTTCTTAATAAAGTTTTTAATTTTGTCTATAGAATTTTCTCTGCACAGATTTATTCCTAAGTACTTCATTTTTTTTTTGCTGTTCCTTTAACAGGTATTTTTAATTTCACCTTCAAACTCACTCGTATGTAGGAATACATTGAATTTCTTCATACTAGTTTTGACTTCAGCAATTTTATTTTGCTTTCTTATATACACATTCATTTCACTTCCGAATAATGAGAAATTTGCTCTTCCTAATCCATCTCTTTATCACTTTTTTAATGAAAAACTATAATTGGGAATACCTTTAGTAAAATATTGAATAGAAGTAATAATAGTAACATTAACTTTTTTTCTGAGTTTAAAGGTAAAGCTTTCTGCCCTAGGCAGACTTCAAAGATAGCCACAATGTTTCCTGCCTTAAGTTCACACCTTTGCATAGCCTCTGGTTCTTGTGTGCAGCATGGATCCAGCGACCCGCTTCTAACCAACAGAATATGCCAAACTTGACCGAATCTCACTTCATAATAAGACTATAGAAGGTTGTGATGTCTGTTTTCCTAGCATACTCCCTACATTATATTTTTGGATTGCATCTTTTCATATGTTTATTTGCCATCTATATATCTTCTTTGGTGAGGTGCCTTTGGTCCATTTTTTTAATTTGTTTTTTTTTCTTTTCTTGTTGAGTTTTAAGAGTTCTTTGTATATTTTGGATAACAGTCTTATCAGATTTATCTTGCAAATATTTGCTAGGGGTTTTGTGGTTTTGTATTTTACATGTAGGTCTGTGATCCATTTTGAATTAGTTTTGGTGAAGGATATAAGATCTGCATATAGATTAATATTTTTTGCAAGTGATGTCCAGTTGTTCCAGATCATTTGTTGAAGAGACTATCTTTGCTTTATTGTATTGCCTTTGCTCTTTTGTCAAAGATTAATTGACTATATTTATGTGGTCCTATTTCTGGGCTCTCTATTCTGTTTGTTGATCTGTCTATTCTTTTGCCAATACCACACCATCTTTATTACTTATCTTTATAGCAGATCTTAAAGTTTGGTAGTTTCAGTTCTCCAACTTCATTTTCCTTCAGTGTTGTGTTGGCTATTCTGAGTCTTTTGCTTCTCTGTGTAAACTTAGCATCTTGACAATAACAAGTCTTCCTGTCTTTGGACATGAAATAGCTCTCCATTTATTTAGTTCTTTGTTTTATTCATTAGAGTTTTGTGTTTTTCCTAATATAGGTCTTGTAGCTATTTTGTTATATGTACACCCAAGTATTTCATTTTGGGGTTTGGTAATGTAAATGGTATTCTTTTTATAATTTCAAATTCCATTTGTTCATTTCTGGTAGATATGAAAGCAATCAACTTTTGCCTATTAACCTTGAATCTTGTAACCTGTTATAATTTCTTATTAGTTCCAGCAGTCTCTTTGTCAATTATTTTGGATTTTATACATGATTATGTCATCTATGAACAAAAACAGTTTTATTTCTTCCTTCCCAATCTATATATCTTTCATTTACTTTTCTTGCCTTATCACGTTAATTAGAACTTCCAATATGATGTTGAAAAGCACTGGTTAGAGGGGACATTCTTGCATAGTACCTGGTCTTAGAAGAAAAGCTTTGATTTTCTCACTCACTATTAAGTGTGTTGTTAACTGTGGGATTTTTATAGGTATTCTTTATCAAGTTGAGGAAGTTTCACTCTATTTCTAGTTTACTGTGAATTTTTATCATGGATGAATGTTGGATTTTGTCAATTGCTTTTTCTACATCTATTGATATGATCATGTGATTTTCTTTTTTCAGCCTATTGATGTGCTGGATTACATTACTCAGTTTTTGGATATTGAACTGGCCTTACATACCTGAGATAATCCCATTTTGTAATATATGTAAAATTCTCTTTTTCCTTGTTGGATTCAATTTTCTAATATTTTTTTTGAGAATTTCTACATCTACATTCATGAGAAATATTGGTCTGTAGCTTTCTTTTCTTTTAATGCCTTTGGTTTGGTGTTAAGGTAATGTTGGCCTCATAGAGTGAGTAAGGAAGTGGTCCTTCTGCTTCTGTCCTCTGAGAGTGTAAAGAATTGGTATTTCTTCCTTAAATGTTTGGTGGCATTCATCAGTGAATAATCTGGGCATGGCACTCTGTTTTGGAAGGTTATAAGTTACTTTTTTTCAATTTATTGAGTAGATATAGGCTTATTCAGATGGTCTATTCTTTGTGTGAATTTTGGCAAAATGAGTCAAAGAATTGGTCTACTTCATCTAGGTCCTCAGATTTGTGGGGATAGAGTTGTTGATACCATTTCTTTATTCTTTTAACATCCATATGATATGATATGACATTCCCTCTTTCATGTCTGATATTAGAAATGTGTGACCTCTCTTTCTTCTTAGCTCAGCAAGAAGCTTAATAGATTTTATTGGTCTTAAAAAAACAGCTTTTGGTTTCATTGATTTTCTCTATTGATATCCTCTTTCCAATTTTATTGATTTTGCTCTAATTCTTATTATTTCTTCTGCTTATTTTCAATTCTTCTTTTCCTAGTTTTCTAAGGTGGTAATTATGATTAGTCATTTTAGATCTCTCTTTTTCTCTAATATACACCTGCAATGCTATAAATTTCCCTAGAAGTACTAGTATTTATTTAGCCCTCATATTTTGATAAATTTTGTTTCCATTTTCATTTAGTTCAAAATATTTTTAAGTTTGTCTTGAGATTTTTTTTCTTTGACCAATATGTAAATTTAGAAGTGGTAGATGAATAATTTTATTTCTCTTGGGTATATATTTAGGAACAAAATATCTGGTGCATATGGTAACTTTATTTTTAACATTTTGAAAAAGTGCCAAGCTAGTTTTCAAAGTGGCTGCATCATTTTCCATTCCCAGCAGCAATGTATGAGGATTCTAATTTCTCCATGTCTTTACAAACCCTTGTTTTGCCTTTGTAATTCTAGCCATCCTAGTGGGTGTGAAGTTACCTGTTACTGAGGTTTGATTATATTTCCCTAATGACTAATATTTTGAGTGTGCTTCATGTGCTTACTGAATATTTGTATATCTTCTTTGGAGAAATGTCTATGCAAATCCTTTGTCTATTTTTAAATTGAATTCTTTTGTTTTTATTGTTGAGTTGTAAGAATTCTTTACATATTGTAGACAGAGGTCCATTATCATACATACAATTTATAAATATTTTCTCTAATATTTTGAGTTGTCCTTTCACTTTATTGATGATATCATTTTATCACAAGAGGCTTAATTCTTATGTAGCCCAACTTATCCATGTTTTCTTTTGTTGTTGTGTTTCTGGTGTCTTTCTTTTCCTTGCCTAATGTCCTGGCTAGAACCTCCAGTAAAATGTTGAATAAAGGTGGCAATTATACAAAATGTGGTTTTGGTGACTGACTTATTTCAATTAGCGTATTTCCAAGAGAGAAATAAAGCATTCAATCTTTCAAAGTAAGTATGATACTGACTTTGGGTTTTTAATTGATGTCTTAAAACAAACTGAGAAGGTTCCTTTCCATTCCTAGTTCATTGAACATTTTAATCATAAATGAGTGTTGGGTTTCCCAAATGTTTTCTGCATCTATTGAGATGATTACATAGGTTTTGTTCATTATTCTATTACTGTGGTATAGCATATTAACAGGTTTGGATGTATTAAACCAGCTTTGCATTCCTGAGATAAATATCAATTGGTCAAGTTGTATAACCCTTCACATATGTTGCTGGATTTAGTTTAGTAGTATTTTGTTCAGTTTGTTTATTTGTTTGTTTTGGTCATGTGTATAAGGGATATTGGTCTACAGTTTTCTTGTGATGTCTCTATTTGATTTTGGTATCAAGACAGTGCCAGTTCCACAGGACGAGTTGGGGTCCATTCCTTCCTACTCTCTTTTTGGGAGGTTTTTTGAAGAATTAGTAATACTTTTTTGAATGTCTGGTAGAATTCACCAGTAAAGTCATCTGGCCCTTGTTTCTTTCTTTATGGGAAGTTTTGAAGTTACTAATTTTATACTCTTGTTATAGGTCAATTCAGATTTTCTGAATTTTCTTGAATCAGTTCCTGTAATTATTGTGCATAGTATTTGTCCATTTTATCTAAGATCTCTAATTTGTTGCATACAATTATTCAGAGTAGCCATATGTGTGTGTGTGTGTGTGTTTTTTCCCTTTTTCACTTTTGATTTTAGTAATTAAAAGTTCTCTCTTTTTTTACTGGTCCATTTAGATAAATAGTCATCAATTTTTTTGATTATTTCCAAAGGCCCACTCTGTTTTATTGAATTTCTGTATTGTTTTCTATTCTCTATTTTATTTCATTCTACCCTATTCTTTATTTTCTTCCTACTTCTTCTTCCATATGTTTCTTTTTATTCTTTTTCTACTTTGTTATGGTAGAAGTTTGGATAATTGATTTGAGATCTTCTTAAGTATAGGTATTTAGAGCTATATATTTCCCTGTGATCAATGTTTTGCAGCATTTCATACATTTTAGTATGCTGTTAATATTTTCCCTCATCTCAAAATATTTTCTAATTTCACTTGTGAAATCTTTAACCCATTAAACATTTGTGAAATCTAGGAGTATGTTGTTTAACTTCTACATATTCATAAATTTTCCAGATGTCCCACTGTTATTGATTTCTAACTTGATCCATTTTATTCCATTGTGATCAGAGAACATCTTTCTATGATTTCAGTCCTTTTAAATTTATTGCCTTGTTTTGTTTTATCCAAACATATAGTCTGTACTAGATAATGTTCCATGTGTGCTTGGGAAAAATATGTAATCTGCTACTGTTAGGTGGAATGTTTCAGAGACATCTGTTCAGCCTAGTTTGTTTACAGTGTTGTTCAGTTCCTATATTTGCTTCTTTGCTTTATGTGTAGTTGCTCTATTATCAAAATCCGAATCTTAAAGGCTCTGAATATTGTTGTAATGTGTATATTTGCCTTCAATTCTGCAAGTTTTTGTATATTTATCTTGAAGCTCTGTTACATTCACGTATATTTTTAATTATTAATATTCCTGATGGAATGGCCTTCTTAAAGTCACAAAATATTCCCACTTTATGTCTAAGTTTTCTTTTACAATTTATTTTTCTGATATAAGTATAGTCACTCCACATGTTTTATGCTTATTGTTTCTATGATATATCTTCCTCATCTTTTCACTTTTGATCTCTTTGTACCTTTGAGTCTGAAGTGTCTCTCCTGTAAATAGCTGTATCCTTATTTTTAAATCTAATATGAAAATATACATCTTTTGACTGAATTGTTTAATCCATTCACATTTGTTTTTGCCACTAATATGGTTAGATTCATGTCTGAGATTTTTTTTTCTATATGTTTTGTTTTTGTTCTTCTATTCCTCCTTTATTGCCTTATTTTGTATGTAGTGTAACACTCCAATTCCTTTAATGATTTTTAAATATTTTTAGAGCACTGTAATAACAATTGAGATCTTGGTGGAGAGTATTTAAGGGGAGTCTAGAAGCTCTATGTTAAAGCAAATGGTAGAGCATCCAGAAGTTTACAGTGCTCTTAGTCATGGAGTTCCTTCCCTGTACTCTGTTTCTAACAAAGTCTGTCCCTTTAAGCAGAGTTGCAGAGTTTTTCATCCATATGGACTGCTTTTCTTATGAGCAGAACCCAGCAACACGGTATCAGAAGTGGAGTATGGACGTGCTTTCCCAAAAATGACGGCCATATTCTATGAGTGGGCATTGGATGGGGGTTATGACCGTCCCTGGTCTTTTCAGCTTATCCCTCCTGGAACTTTCACCCTAGTTAGCTGGGGTAGAGTTGATTTAGGCCCCAGTATTTTTAGCTTGTGATACTTAAATCTTCCTCTTTACAAGTAGGGGCTTGGTGAGGATGGGGAGACTGGTCGTCTCTGCCACGGCTACTGAGAGTGGAGATTCTTCAATATGGAGCTGGAAATAGGGGGGATGAGAAACATTTGTAGACCCCCTTCATAGTGCAGAATCATAGCCACAGACTGGGAGCTAGGAGATTCTGAGGGGCCCATCTTCTTGGCCACACTTAACTGAAGGAGGGCACCCAGGGTAGAGTTTCCATAAAACAGAGCTGGAGATGGAAGCAAGGGAGTAGGTCAGGGTCAAAAGATACTATCACTATTCTTACTGAGATTTAGTAGATTTTCTTGAATGGATATTTTTCCAGTTGTTACGTGCTTCTGTTAGGACAAATCCAGAGATTTTTAAAAATTGTTTTGTTTGCTAGTTTGTTCAGTAATTTTATTTTAATTAATTAATTAATTTGTTGGGGAGGGAGTCTGTCAAACTCTATATTCTGCCATCTGGGAGACCTGCCCTCCTGTTAATCGGTTTTCACTTGAACTTTATCAAAACATTTTATCTGCATTTACTAGGATGATAATGATCTGGTTTACTTTATTTATCACTGGAGTTACCAAACGACAATCCACTGGCCAAATCTGCTCCACTACTTGTTTTATAAATAGCATTTTATTGGAACACAGACACACCCATTCTTTAGCCTTGTCTGTGGCTGCTTACATGCTCCAATGGCTACTATTGTGGTAGTAGTTGCAGTGGAGACCTTATGGCCTACAAAGCCTGAAGTATTTACTATATGGACCTTTATAGAAGCTAATTTGCTAATCATTGATCTATTCAAATAGAGAATTAACTTCTCTGAAGATAAAGCAAACTTGTTTTTCTGGAATAAATTCCACTTTGATTTTATATATATGTATATTTCACATTATCACAGAATTTGGTTTGATATTTATTTCATTGGAATTTTTGCATCTCCATCTATGAGTAAGACTTCCCCTTAATTTTCCCTTTTTAAATTGCCCTTTTTGTATTTCTGAATCACAACAATGCTCGCCTCATTTTAAAAAGTATTCCTTTACTTCCTTTTAGACTATTGTACATTTAATCTGGGGTTGGAGTTTTTTTATTTAAACATTGGCTAGAACACCCTGACAAAGCTATTTGACTTGGAAAGTTTCTTTGCAATCAAATGTTAGTACTAATTAAATTTTTGTCCTGTTTATAGGACTATGGAGATTTTCTATTTTTTTCTTGAGTCATTTTTGATATTTTTTCTATGAATTTTCAGAGTTTTCTCAATTTATACCCATTTATGTGATATAACTTTTAAATAACATCTTAATAATACTGCCTAATGACAGAAACCTATATAAGTTGACCTTTTATTTTAAGCTCTGTTATTGTTTGTGCTTATATTATTTTTGCCTGAACAATCTTATCAGAAGTTTGTCAAGATTTTATTTAATTTTTTCAAATAAACATTGTGGGCCTTGATTTTCATATCTATTTTATGTCTTATTATCTTCCCTTATCTTTATTTTCTCCCTGTGTGATTTCTTGGGGTGGCATTATTTAGCTTTTCTTTTTCTAACTTTTTCATATGAATCAATAATCGCAAGATGGTGATTAGTGTTAGGTAGGACCTAGCTTTTGCAAGTAATTTTTTTTTTTGTCACTGAATAACACTGATCTTGGAGTCAGTGGGTATTTCCTTTGTGACTGTGCTTCCCAACCACCTAGCAAATGCCACCTAGTTTATATAATTTTATTTATAAGTGTATTTTGTAGTTTTGTACTTTTATTACTTTTAAATTATAATTTTATAATATACATACAGAAATAATGTACAGGTCAGTGCATTTTCACAGCATGACCACACTTAAGTGTGCAGGACACCTGTAACAAAATTACCCTTCTTTCCCTTTTACTTACCTTCCATAATCCTCCCCATAAAAAAAAAACTACTCTCCTGACTTCTATTGTTAGTTTTTTATTTTTCATTTTTTTTAAATAGGTTTTAATTCCTTACAGTTTCCAATATTCTATTTAAATTCCCTATCTTTTTTATGTCTATTCAACTATTTCTCTATTATCTTATATAGATTATATAGTCACTTGAAGGTTTTTTCTTCTTCATTATCCAGCTAACTTGCGAATTTGCTTCTACTTTATTTTTTTCTCTCATATCTACCTGTTATCTGTCCTAACTACTAACATACTTAGTAATTTCATTTTAAATGTTGAATATTGTGCTAACAAAATTATAGAGACTGCAGAAGATAT
>JAVSCE010006538.1:0-25087 GCA_032199065.1 Smutsia gigantea
GAAGAAATGAAAACTAAAGAGTGGAGAAGCATATTACATTTCAAAAGTCAAAATTCTTTTTGCTAGATCATGAATTTGGAGACAATTTGTTCTAATAAATAAAATGTAAATCATTTCGGAGTAATAATAATAGTTAATATTTACAGGTGTTTCACTGGTCTGATAAAAATTAAAATGCTGAACAAGTGTTATATCATTTAATCCAAACCTAACTCTTTGAGTACCATTATTTTCTCCACTCTACATTAAAGAAAATTGAAAATGATCCACTAGTAACTTGACTAAGCTCGTAAATGGTGGGAACACAATTTGAACCCAGGACATTGGGTTACAAAATCCTGCAGTCAACTATTTTTTCATGCTAGAAAATTAAAAACAGTGGGAATCAAAAGAAATGGTTGGAAAATTATTGTGAGTTGTATCTGGGCACATGCACCTGTTCGAATGCAGAAGGAAGATCAATTTAAGAGGAGCTTGCAGATCAAAGAGGACACCAGATACTCTTCCTTTCCTCCATTTGTATTACCACATTTGTATTATTCAGTCCTACTTCAAATTTACTCATACTGAAAGAATTCTATTTTATGGTGGTATTTTGACAGACTTAATCTTATTTTAGCAAGTCTCTTAGTTTGTGATAATCTAACAAAATTCTAGTATTCACTGAAGCCTACGTAACTTCTCAGCTCTCGGCTTTTGAGTGTCTGTGACCATGTAACCCGCACACTCATTCAGCTGTAAAACCTGTGGCTCTGTGGTAATTAACATCAGACTCACTAGGGGAAAAAAAAAGATTCTGAAAAACACTATTTTCTATATTCTTCTGGAATTTATTTATTTTTTTGCAATTAAGATATAGGATGAGAGACACTCTTCAATAAAGTTGACAGAAAAGCAAAAATGATGGAACAAGGCTTTTGAATTCTGTGAAGTACCAAAGTGTTCATCTTAATTACTAAACTAGAGTAATCAGATGCATTTTTATCCCCATGCCATGCTGCCTAATTTATTTATGCCAACTTGAGGTTTCATTAAGAATAATTATCATTCATCATCATTTAACTTGGAAAGTCTAACTTCTGGGGAAAATGGGATTAAACTAGAATAAGTGAGATCTTTCCAAGGAAAAAAGATAAACAGCTTTTGCAAACACTATTTTCAAAAGGTGAAAAGTAATATGTAATTTTCATTTTTAAAAACAAATTCTCTCTAAAGAAAATATAGCACTTATTTCAAGCAGACATACATTTATTACAGCTGAATGAACTCTAGGATAAGAAACTTTGTTGAAAAACCTCTAAATAAGAATCACTCAAAACTGAGTATTTATCAAAAGCATATTCCCACATACAATTTAACTTCATCTGTCTTACCCCTTGAGCCCTTCCATGGTCAAACTTCTGCAAAAAGGGACTTGATCTTGTTTATGTTCTGATAAACCCACTGCTCCTCAATCTGCACCCTTCAGATGACCAGCGCTACTCATCCACTGAAGGAGATCAAACTGAGGTAGAGTGGCTTTGAAACTGCCTGGAGGGATAACCATTTCCCTACTCCCTTTTCCTGCCAACTGTGACACTGTTGATGTCATAAACTCTCTCCTTGGCACACAGGACAAAACTCTCCTATTTCTCCTCCAAACTTTCCCAACATTGCTTCTTTTGACATTGGCTCACCTTATTTACTCTGCTGATCTCTCAAAAGTAATGCTATCTCAAAGACCTGTCTATAGCAATGTTTTTTGTTTCATCCTGGGTATTCTTTGAGCGGCGCTCATCTATTCCCATGAGTGACAGTGATCAAATCTGAATCTCCGGCTCCAACAATTTTCCAAATCTCCATTTCATATCTCTTCTTATGAAACATTTGCACTGGGATGTCCCACTGGCATTTCATTCACACTGACCATGTTCCAAGTTGCATGCATTTCTCTCTGCCCAAACCTATGCCTCATTTTCATTTCCCTATCTGTATTAGGGGGTCTTCTTCAGTAGTTCCACCCATCTCCTAATTTTTTCCACTCTAGTCAGTCCTAAATAACATTTTAGTATGTCATTTCTCTTTTTCCTTTTTCAGATCTGTTTAAAAAAATTTTTTTCCTGAACTCTTGCCATAACCACCTAACCAGTCATTTACCAAATCCACTCTCCATTCATTCACTGGAGTTCCCAGACTAAGACAAACCATCAAAATCCAGAAACTATCAAAAATAAAGCAAATAAAATCATACTTCGTAAGGGTTTGTTGTGCACAGAACAGTTCATTCATTGGGAGTCTTCAAAACAACAAGGGAACGAAGCTCAGACTGCTCACCCCTAAGTCTGCTGGGTGACAAGAGTTGAGAAAGCCTTCAGAGAGGAAACAAATTTTGAGTTGAATTTTTATGGGTGAGAAGTCCACTAGCATTCTAGAATTAGGAAATAGTATCTATGGGCACAGAAGAACCAGAAACTTAGTAACTGAGGTAAGCCTTATACTGTGATGTGTCAGAAGGAAGTAGCACAAGCAGTTGGAAAGCTAGGCAGGGACTACAAATACTTTATAAAAAATTGGAAATCCTTTACTGGCACGACAAGGCCACTGTGTTGTCTGTAGCTCATTCAAGTGAGGTCATTTCACATTCTCTACTCCCAGTGTTATCAGTGAAGAGAATAAAATGAGATCATTGCTGTGTACTGTAGCTGAAACCCTGCATGGGAAGATTGTGAGGGCCAAAGGTAAGCACAATGTTCTTGCTGGATTATGGAAGACTTTTAAGGCAACATCCCTGGAACTAGTTATATCTCAGAGACCTTTTAAGTGTCCAAGTGCAAGGAGATAATACCTACATTATGTGGGGAAGGTGAAGCATTTTGAAATTAACCAAGTAAAATTTCACAATTACTGATTGCCTACATGCTATTTACAGGGAATATTTGTCCAAAAATTGATGGGACTATTAATATTATTAACAACTAATATTTTTTAATATTAATATATTTCAGATACAATAGTAAGCATTTTAGTCAATTTTTTCATAATAATCTTCACAATAACTTTATCAGCTAAGTCCTAATATTATTCCTATTATAAAGTAAATGAGGTATTTATAAGTTAATTAACTTCCTTAGAGTACACAGTTGTTTGGTAACAGCCAGAATTTACACCCAGGTCTGCCTGACGACGGTCTACAAGCTCTCTATCACTGAGTTATACTGACACGGTGGGATAAATAATTATGAATTCCGCTCTACCTCAAGGAACGGAAGAATACTGCTGACCATGAAAATAACAGGGTTGGGGAAAGATAGTCTAGCCTAGATTCCCCCTTAAAATCATGTGTGGCTGCCAGACTGTAACAATCCTTCAGTAACCCTTTCCGTGGAGATTAAGAAATTTCCATCTTTGTAATAGTGGAATGACAGTCTATCATTTTTAGGTCAGTGATGAAGTCCTGATAGCAAAAACACTTTAGAGATAGATCACAAAGAATAAAATTACCAGTAACTATAATCTCCAGATTTGAAGAATGAGAGCTTTGAATTTTTCTGCTACTTTGAGGTGTGATAGTGTTGTCCACCCCTGTGGGCCTCCAGCTGTTCATTACATAAGTTGGTTTAACGGTACAAACCCACCCCAAAGCCTGCTGTGAGCAGCGACGTAACTGATGAAAGGAGGGCTTGTAAGTGGAAAGCACCTCTTCTGATGTGCTGTCATGCCTGCAGGAGGGCAGGCCAGGAAGTCACCACTGTCCACGACAGCAAAGAGCCTCTGCTTGAATTTTAAAGAATGGCGTCATTCTCTAACATCATCAAAAAGTAATATTCTTGCTTGCTTTCTTTCAGGCATAACACACCGTAGAGCCAAATAAATAACTGTAATCACACACACACACACAAAAAAAAATCTTAAAATTAGTGATGCTATATGCCAGCACTAAACCATGATTTTTATAGAAAAAAAAATTCACATACTTAAATGATAAGTGATCATTATATACTGCATTTCAATGATTACCTAACTTGCAAAAATTTTTTATGCAGTATGCACACATAAAAACATTAATATGAATAGATGAATGCTTATTTGCATAATTTACTGAGTTTACATTAAGTATTACTAAATGTTCTTTAATTCCCCATGTTCTCTTATAGCTATTTTTTAAATTAACATTGATCAGATTTCAAAATGCAGATTGCATTTCTAATATACCATGACATTTAACCACAACTTATGATTTTATGAAGCCAAGTATTTAAATTAAGGTACTAATCATTGCAAACTATTAAGATGAGGCATTATATATTTTTTAATTTTATTATCTATTGATTCAACAAGAAAATTACAGTATTTAAACAATGATATTGAAAGTATTTAAATTTTGGTAACAGAAATATAGTAGATATTGTTAAAGTAGTTTTATTCAATTTAAAAGCAGCCCAAAACTAGATTTTAATCCAAATCAATGATTCTATTAACTAAGACAAAAAAGTACTGAGCCTCTACTCCAAAACAGCAATTACATTTTCCATGTAGAGATAACTGTATCATATTCATTTATATTTACCAAACATAAATAGAGTTTCCTTAAATACATTTGGGTGATGACACAATTTTCTGGGAATTAGAGACATTTATTTTATCTGGCTATATTTTAAATACCCAAATGAATGGTCATTTGTGTTCTACATATGGATAGGTTCCTTCAGCTGATGAAATATGATTGCTGTTCTTTCCTTTGTGTGCATTTGAAAATGCAAACAGCTTTGTTATATATAATGGCAAATCACTGGACATTCTTTCTGAGAAAGATTCTGACCAAATATATGAACATTCAACCAATTAGAAATGTTATATGAACTCTTAAAGACCTTAATAAAAACTATTTTCTTTTTAAAAGCAAATCCAGTAAAGCTAAATGTTTCAGAGTTTTGTGTTTTGACCTAATAGTCCTTGAACTTGCCAACTTTGAAAGAATGTGAAAATTACCAGCCCTGGGCTGATGGCACCAGTCACTGTCTCCTGGGCTTTGGCCAGGCTGTGACTTTATGGGGCTGTTAGATATGCTAGGATAAATACTAATGATTTTAGAGTAAGAAGTTGTTATATGGTGCATGGGCACAAAACATTCCTGAGTGACCTGTCAGTGATCTGAAAGAATTAATGTGCCTTTACCTTCTATACTAATACTCTCCTACATGTAGAAAAATATCACACACTAGGAAAACCTACCAGCATATAAAATAACATTAAAAAATATGAAAAAAGAACCAAAGCCCTAGGGGTCTGCCATGTAGACTGCATTCCACTTTGAGCTTGTGCTAATAAATAGAGTGCTTTTGCTGATACAAAGACTGGACAGGCACAGACTTACTAGAAAGTCATAGTGACTTGGAAAGCAAGCCTCCAGGATCAAAAATGTCACTGTGTGCTCCCATGACAGAATCTTTCTAAATCAACTTCTTCCTAAGGATCAGCCAGGGCTATTCCAACCAGAGACACTACTGAAAAATCAGCCAGGTTGAGCATAAACAAGAAACCATGCAGAAAGTCCACAGGGCAAACACCTGAGGAAAGGCAAAGTGAGGTCCACCTATTGAAAAGACAGAGATACTGACTGGCTTTGAGGGTCTGAGACAAGAAATTGCAGCCAAGGAGTAAAGAAAAGCAAAATCATACTGGGTAAGACTGAAGGGAACGGACTGGAGGTCACTGAGCTGGCAGAGAAATTGGGAATCCCGAGAAACTGTTTTTATGGACCAGCCTGTGTGTGGTGGTATGAGTTGGCTTATAATTCCTGAGAGATTCTATTAATCTATTCAGCCATTAATTTTTCACATTTAGTGAGGCATAAGAGCACTGATGTTGAGGGTGACCCCAAATGTTTGAGTTAGAGGAGGGACAGGCACTGAGGTGAGTGAGGATCAGAGGGCCCCAGCCCCACCAAACCCTTCAAACCATACCATCCCACAACAGTTCTTGTTGGGAGAGTCCTAATCACCCTGCAAATGAAATGCAAAATATACATTCCTGAAGAAAACATCATGTCTTCCAAAATAATGCCTTGAAAACTAGAAGTTAAGGGATAAGAGGTTATGTCAGACCACTCAAACCTATATAACTTGGTTAGCATACTAACACTTTTAAAAAAAACTTTTAGTTTCTAATAAATAAGGAAATATGTCAATAAAATAGGATTTTAACTTTCAAGAATATGTGAATCCAACTTGATACAAGGGGATGTAAGGATCCACTGAGGCTGCTGAGCCTCAGAGGTAGGAGCAAAAGGCGCTCTCTGCATCACAAGCAGGAGACAAAGTGCATGTGCACATCAAGCCAGGAAAAATGTCATCAGGTGAAGTCTCCTCGTGGAGAGAACTAAGTAACTCGGCAGCTTGCTGCTTTCAGCTGCGTTACTATACTTCGCTTCTCTTACTTCTGGTATAAAATAGTAATTATTTGGAAAAAATAGGTATGAACCAATGTAAATTCACATTATACTGACGTCATTTCAACCGACTGTGTACCAGCTAATCCAGTATGTTTGAGTTTGTTAGAAAAGTAAGGAGAAGGGGGCAAAGTTGAATTAGAACCTGAAGTTCAAAGCCATAAAACAGAAGAGGCAAGGCATTGGTAGCCTCTGGACTGTTCTGCCTACTGTATCTCAGCCCATTTCTGAAGTGACAAGATGCTGGGAGATCACAATTGTTAAGACTCTGAAATTCTCTGTAGATGCCAACAGCTGTTAGGGAAATCCTAGCACAGTGACTCCTTAATGGAATTTAAAAATACAATTGTATTTTAAATCATTCTGTGAACTGCTGAAAGAATTTTCAGCTGATTAATCATTAAAATATGTATTATGAAAAGAGCAAAATTACCATGCTCTCTGAAACTGGACTTGACTTCAACAGACAGCAGTCGTTGGGTTACAATAGATGTTTTCCTTAAGCTAGTTATAATCATAAGTTTTTAAGGAAAGGCTAATATACTTAAATGGTGATAAATTTCATTAATCGTGAAAAGGGAAAAAAATGTATAGTTTATAAAAAAATGAATAAGCCTTTTTATTTTTCTCTGATCTAGGCTGATCAGCTCAAACTGGAGTACTTCAGAGAATTTCCTTCTGTTCTGAGCATTGTAATATTGACTGATAAGAGTGTGTCCTGAAGAGAATAACCCAAGGTGGTGAAAGGCCTGAAAACATGCTGTAATAGGAAGAGTCAAAAAGTCTGCATACTTTATTCTTGGAAAAAGACAAGTGTGGGGAGCTGGCTATTCTAGAGGGCCCTATGTAACAGAGAAAAGTCAGCCTCTCCATTGAGACTCAGAAAGCAGAACTGAGGCAGGAAGTGTCATATGGGTAGTAACAAGGATTTATTCATGATTAGAGATACCCAGTAACAAGCGTCTAGCTACAAAAGATAATTCTACCAACCACAGAAGCATCAAAGTTGAAAAACCCATGCATCAGGGATGTTGTAAAGTGCATTTCAATTTTGAGTGACATCTGGACTAGATGACCCCTAAACCAGATTATTTGATGTTGTAAACTATTACTCCTAACCATTTGGGAGTAACATATGTACTATGAGGACGCTTCCCTTGCTCATTTGGTTATATGACTATTTCTTAAATTTGGAAGCACATAAAAATCAGGAGCTTTTGAAAAGAGCAAACACATGTTACACCCCAAGCCCTCTGAAAAGCATTTCTGGTGAAGTGGGGCCAGGAAACCTGCACTTTCAAAGGCAATGGGTGATTCTGCTGCATACAGACCACTGTTCAAAGCATGGCGATACCAAGTTAAGACAATGGTTTCATCCTTTTATTGGCTGGCTAGGCTTCTCATATTGTGCTTTCTAGTGACTAAAGACTGGCACTTTCACCCAGCCAATTTTATTACAGAAAGGTTTATTTGTGAAAGGACAGCTAAGCAATACTACTACTGCTAACGGTAACTCCCTATGTGACAGGCACTGCCTCAACACTTCATATGCATCATCTAAGTTTTTTTTATTAAGGTATCACTTATACACAATCTTTTTTAAATTAATTAATTAATTAATTTTAACGTAGATATACGATCTTATGTTCAGGTTTAACATGAGCAAAACTGTGATTATTACATTACCCCTATTATCAATTCCCCACCACATACCCCATGACAGTCTCTGTCCTTCAGCGTAGTAAGATGCTATAGATTCACTTGTCTTCTCTGTGCTATATTGCCTTCCCTGTGCTCCCCCTATATTATATGTGCTAATAAATTATAATACCCGTTAATCCTCTTATCCCTCCCTTCACACCCACGCTCCCCACTCCTTTTCCCTTTGGTAACTGTTAGTCCATTCTTGGGTTCTGTGAGTCTGCTGCTGTTTTGTTCCTTCAGTTTTTGCTTTGCTGTTATACTCCACAGATGAGGGAAATCATTTGGCACTTGCCTTTCTCCGCCTGGCATATTTCACTGAGCATAATACCCTCTAGGTGCATCCAGGTTGTTGCAAGTGGTAGGATTGGTTTCTTTCTTATGGCTGAGTAAAATTCCATTGTGTATATGTACCACATCTTCTTTATCCATTCATCTACTGATGGACACTTAGGTTGCTTCCATTTCTTGGCTATTGTAAATAGTGCTGCGATAAACATAGGGGTGCATATGTCTTTTTTTAATCTGGGATCCTGTGTTTTTAGGGTAAATTCCTGTGAGTGGAATTCCTGGGTCAAATGGTACTTCTAATTTTAATTTTTTGAGGAACCTCCATACTACTTCCCACAATGGTTGAACTAATTTACATTCCCACCAGCAGTGTAGGAGGGTCCCCTTTCTCCACATCCTCACCAGCACTTGTCTTTTGGATGGTGGCCATCCTTACTGGTGTAAGATGATATCTCATTGTGGTTTCAATTTGTATTTCTCTGATAATTAGTGATGTGGAACATCTTTTCATGTTTCTGTTGGCCATCTGAATTTCTTCTTTGGAGAATTGTCTCTTCATATCCTCTGCCCATTTTTAAATCAGGTTATTTGCTTTTTGGGTGTTGAGGCATGTGAGTTCTTTATATATTTTGGATGTTAACCCCTTGCCGGATATGTCATTTACAAATATATTCTCCCACATTGTAGGATGCCTTTTTGTTCTGCTGATGGTGTTCTTTCCTGTAAAGAAACTTTTTAGTTTGATATAGTCCCACTTGTTCATTTTTGCTTTTGTTTCCCTTGCCAGGGGAGATATGTTCATGAAGAAGTTGCTCATGTTTATATTCAAGAGAGTTTTGCCAATGTTTTCTTCTAAGACTTTATGGTTTCATGACTTACATTCAGGTCTTTGATCCATTTCAAATTTACTTTTGTATATGGAGTTAGACAGTAATCCAGTTTCATTCTCTTACATGTAGCTGTCCAGTTTTGCTAACACCAGCTGTTGAAGAGGCTGTCATTTCCCCATTGTATACCCATGGCTCCTTTATTATATATTAATTGACCGTATATGCTTGGGTTAATATCTGGGCTACTTTGTTCCATTGACCTATGGCTCTGTTCTTGTGCCAGTACCAAACTGTCGTGATTACTATGGCTTTGTAGTAGAGCTTGAAGTTGGGGGGCGTAATCCCCCCAGCTTTATTTTTCCTTCTCAGGATTGCTTTGGCTATTCGGGGTTTTTGTGGGTCCATATGAATTTTAGAACTACTTGTTTCAGTTCGTTGAATAATGCTGTCCGTAATTTGATAGGGATTGCATTGAATCTGTAGATTGCTTTAGGCAGGATGGCCATTTTGACAATATTAATTCTTCCTATCCATGAGCATGGGATAAATTTCCATTTGTTAGTGTCCTCTTTAATTTCTATCATGAGTGTCTTGTAGTTTTCACTGTACAGGTCTTTCACTTCCCTGGTTAGGTTTATTCCTAGGTATTTTATTCTTTTTGATGCAATTGTGAATGGAATTGTTTTCCTGATTTCTCTTTCTGCTAGTTCATCATTAGTGTATAGAAATGCAACAGATTTCTGTGTATTAATTTTGTATCCTACAACTTTGCTGAATTCAGATATTAGATCTACTAGTTTTGCAGTGGATCCTTTAGGGTTTTTTATGTACAATATCATGTCATCTGCAAACAGGGAGAGTTTAACTTCTTCCTTACCAATCTGGATGCCTTTTATTTCTTTGTGTTGTCTGATTGCTGTGGCGAGGACCTCCAGAACTATGTTGAATAAAAGTGGGGAGAGTGGGCATCCTTGTCTTGTTCCTGATCTTAAAGGAAAAGCTCTCAGCTTCTCGCTGTTAAGTATGATGTTGGCTGTGGGTTTGTCATATATGGCCTTTATTATGTTGAGGCACTTGCCCTCTATACCGATTTTGTTGAGAGTTTTTATCATGAATGGGTATTGAATTTTGGAAAATGCTTTTTCAGCATTTATGGAGATGATCATGTGATTTTTTTTTTTGTCCTTCCTTTTATTGATATAGTGGATGACGTTGATGGATTTTCAAATGTCCCATCCTTGCATCTCTGGGATGAACCCCACTTGATCATGATGTATGATCCTGTTGTATTTTTGAATTCGGTTTGCTAATATTTGGTTGAGTATTTTTGCATCTATGTTCATCTGGGATATTGGTATGTAGTTTTCTTTTTTCGTGGTGTCGTTGCCTGGTTTTGGTATTACAGTGATGCTGGCTTCATAGAATGAGTTTGGAAGTATTCCCTCCTCTTCTACTTTTTGGAAAACTTTAAGGAGAATGGGTATTAGGTGTTCTCTAAATGTCTGATAAAATTCAGCGGTGAATCCATCTGGTCTGGGGATTTTGTTCCTGGGTAGTTCTTTGATTACCAATTCAATTTCATTGCTGGTAATTGGTCTTCAGATTTTCTGTTTCTCCTGGATCGGTTCTGCTTCCTTCCTTGGAAGGTTGCATTTTTCTAGAAAGTTGTCTGTTTCTTCTAGGTTATCCAGTTTGTTAGCATATAGGTTTTCATAGTATTCTCTAATAATTCTTTGTATATCTGTGGTGTCTGTCATGATTTTTCCTTTCTCATTTCTGATTCTGTTTATGTTTGTAGATTCTCTTTTTTTCTTGATAAGTCTGGCTAGAGGTTTATCTATTTTGTTTATTTTCTCAAAATACCAGCTCTTGGTTTCATTAATTTTTTCTCTTGTTTTATTCTTCTCAATTTCATTTATTTCTTCTCTGATCTTTATTATGTCTCTCCTTCTGCTGACTTTGGGCCTCATTTGTTCTTCTTTTTCCAGTTTCAATAATTGTGAAATTAGACTATTCATTTGGTATTGTTTTTCCTTCTTTAAATAGGCCTGGATTGCAATATACTTTCCTCTTAGAACTGCCTTCACTGAGTCCCACAGAAGTAGGGGCATTGTGCTGTTGTTGTCATTTGTCTCCATATATTGCTTGATCTCTGTTTGAATTTGGTCATTGATCCACTAATTATTTAGAAGCACATTGTTAAGCCTCTATGTGTTTTTGAGCCTTTTTATTTTCTTTGTACAATTTATTTCTAGTTTTATACTTTTGTGATCTGAGAAGTTGGTTGGTACAATTTCAAACCTTTTAAATTTACTGAGGTTCTTTTTGTGGCCTAGTATGTGGTCTATTCTGGAAAATGTTCCATGTGCATTTGAGAAGAATGTGTATCCCGCTGCTTTTGGGTGTAGAGTTTTGTAGATGTCTGTTAGGTCCATCTATTCTAGTGTGTTGTTGAGTGCCTCTGTGTCTTTACTTATTTTCTGTCTGGTTGATCTGTCCTTTGGAGTGAGTGGTGTGTTGACGTCTCCTAAAATGAATGCATTGCTTTCTATTTCCTCCTTTAATTCTGTTAGTACCTGTTTCATATATGTCGGTGCTCCTGTGTTGGGTGCATATATATTTATAATGGTTATATCATCTACATACCTTTTTGTAGAGACCTGACAAGAAGCTTCTACACTACAATTAATATTTTAGCTATATACTTTATGACTCAGATTATGTAAAAATATTAGAATTCAAACTACTTCTTGTTGATGTGTGCATGTTATTTTCGACACTATTTTCTTGATAATGCAAGGTTCTTCAAGAGTTCTGATATTTGTATTTGTCTCCCTCCTTTTCATGGAAGATGCTGTTTTCAAAACAAATTTCGTGTTCATTTTCTTTTCAGTCTCTTTACACTCTGTATCCCCATATTATGGTTTAGGTAAATATCAAGATTTTATTTTATTAACTGGAAGAGAGGGCAAAATATAAAATACCAGTACTTTTTACTCTACTATATCTCTATACTTATAAGATTGGACCTATTCAGTTCAAATATACATACTGTTTATATTCTGTTACATTCCCAGAATGATAACTTACTCAAAAGGTGAGACTGTATCTTATTACTTTTGTACTTTTCAGCACAGTACATTTCCTGACCCAAAAAGATTGCACTTAATAATAATGCCTTTAAAAGTCAATGAGATAGTAACATACTTGGGCTTATGTTTTTCCAAAACCAGAAAAAAATACATAATTAAGCTGGAAAATGTAGAGAGAACAAAAAATATTTTTAAAAAATCATCTCTTTAATTTCAATAACAAGACCTGTGTCAACAGTTTTCCTTTCCTTATCCACTGTCAAATGCATACTCTGTACATCAGTAGACCCCTTTGCACCCCTTTTAGATGAAAATTCACAAAGGGAGCTATTTCTAGTCAAGTTGCTTATGTCGTCCTAAAACTGTTTTTATAAGGTTAACAGTTCTTAATGGCACTGAAATAAAAAAGGACAAGAGAATGAGGTAATGAGTTTGTATGGTTTCATCTCTGTGGTAGTTGTTTTAATGACCTGGCCTTAGTGTTTTTCTGACCCCTTTATAAAAGTGCATAACTCTCATGACATTTTCAATGACAAAGCACACCTGACTTGTTTCAAGTCCGGATCTTTAGACATTTATGTTTATGTTTGTCTGCCCGGAGCTTTCAAATCACAAAACCACCTTGACTACACATACTGATGAGGGGACAATGCTAACAAATAATATAGCTAATGCTGCTACATAAAAATTAATTCTACAGGGCTCCTGCTATTTATGTGAATTTGTTTAAAAAAAAACAGGCTACAAATGTAATCTTCTTTCATACTTTGATGTTTGGGCTCATTTATTACCACCAGATTTTTGGTTTCTGCTCAACATACATTTCTAATTTCATGAGAGAGGTAAGCTCTCCGGAACAACTTACAACAACTTTTCATTAAATTGCACATTTGAAGATCCAGTTTTATTCTTTCATGCTACCACTGAAACAGTCTTCTTTCTGAGCACCAGGCAATTTCCCAGCCTGTTTGAGATTTCCCTTCCTAAACAATTTCTTCCAGGAAAGCTTTTGGCAATGATTTAACACTTCAGTCTGCCCTAGTGAATTGAGTGAATTACAAAAATCTGAAAATAGATTCCAGTGGGAACGAAGCAGGGGCCACACTCTTACCTGAGTGTCAGTGTCTCCCTGATGAGAGTCTTCTCTATCACATTCAGAGACAAATTCAGGTCATGAAGACATGTCACTTTCAGTTTTGTGTTCAGCTTTAAGCATCCATTTACACAGAGCATGCCAATGACTAAACTGTAATGTTTCCCCAAAACAATTTCAATTATTTAAAGAAGACAAAATTTGAAATAGTTCCTGTAATATTGTTATCCTGGGTGTGTGTGTGCTTGTTTGTGTGAACATAATAATTCAGAGCACACTTAGCATGTGACTGTTCGGATTCAAATATTGGCCTTGCTATTTACTGTGTGACCTCAGCTAGATTACTTAAACTCTCAGTATCTCAGTTTCTCATCAATAAACTGGTTTTAGTAACAATACCAATCTTATAGGGTTTTGTGTGAGAATTAAGTTCATACAAGTAAAACTCTTAGGACAGTACTGGCTAGACAGGCTTAAATAGGCACCTCCCCAAGGCTGGTCTGCTGGATGGGCATGTTTTAGATCCATTCTAGGGTATTTCTTCTTTCTATTCTTTCTAAAACAAAGAGGAGGAAAAAATACATAAACTTCTTTTGCACTAGAATAGTAATGACTGGCAGTGATGGAGAGCTCCTTATTTGCCAGGGCCTGTGACAAGTGCTATAAATGTAGAAGTGTATTTCATCTTCACAAATGCCTAAGGAATTTGGTTCTCTCATTATCCCCAATTTACACACAGGAAAACCAAGGCTCTGGGAAGTCACATCGCTAGTAGTCTTGTAGTGTCTATGCAGAGTGAAAAGGTATTTATGGGCCTGCAGAGACAGAAGCTGAGTTCTGTATCATGGAAAGGTTATACAGAAAACTCAGTTTAGTATCTTCATTTCCCAGTTGAAGTACCTAGAGCAAGGCAGTGACTAAACTTAAGCAAAAGCTAAGTCTTCTGCTTTAGGCTGGAGGTCCTTCTGTCACACCACTTTTCCTCCAGTCTTATCCTGGATTTCTATTTTCCTTCCTCTTCAATTCTGAGTAGAAAGTCAGGGAAAAAAAAAAAGTTTGCCCTGAACATATTCCTCCCCAACACATCCAATTTTTCTCCTTTGAAGTAGCAAACAACAGCTGCCAACAGAGGACCCCCTGGGCTTACAGAGCATCAGTCAGCTTCACAGATGAAGGCAAAGATGAAAAGGCAGGCATCCCTCGTTTAAAGAACTTTGCTAATGTTTTTCACTCTAAATTCATTGTTTTATTAGTGAAAACTTTTAAAACAAAACAACCCTGAAACCTGAAGGCAAGAATGGCAAAGCACTGAACTCTAGTAGGAGAACCTAGTGGTCCCTAACTGACAGTCAAGGCCGAATGAAGGGGAGTTGTGTGAAGGGACACTCAAATCTGTATCTTCTGTAATTCATTTTATTTAAACTCATTCTTTCCATAGCCTATGGTCTCTTCCACCTTTCCTACATTTTAGAGGCAAACTTCATTAGCCACAGGCAAAAGAAAGAAAAGATTGCCGCCACATTTATTTAAGGTTCCAGTGACATAAGACTTATCAAGAGATGACAGAAAAAAGTTGGAAACAGTTGTGCTTGGCTTAGACTTAGTGTTCAAAGTGCTTGCATTCTAAATCTGAAATTTAGAAGGAAAAAGCATTCTTAACAATAAGTGCAAGGTTTCAATGTTTCACACTATCCTTTTTTTAACATATAAATCCATTATCTAAAGAGGCTCACATGTTAATCATAATATAAGTTGGTCATAGGGATGGAAGTGCAGCATGGAGAATATAGTCAGTGGTTCTGTAACATCTTCCTATGTTGACAGGTAGTAACTGCACTAGTTGGAATAATGATTCAATAAAGTGTGTAAATGTTGAATTACTGTGTTGTATATTGGAAACCAACATAATATTGTATACCAACTATACTTCAATGAAAAACTAAATCAAAAAAATCCGCCATCACACATAAAAACAGACATGCAAAATGCAATATGGCTCATTTTGCAAAAAAAGTAAGTTTTGTTTTAATTTCACACAAGAAAAATGGTCTCTTTTTTTAAACTGAGGGCAGGTCAGGAACAAAACAGTAATATATTCATTTATTTATTCTCTTAATAAACATTCACTGAGAACCTACTATGTGGTAGGTGTGAAACCCTAGAGTTAGCATAAGAGAAGCCATTTTGACAAATCTGACTGTGTGAACCTAAATGAAGGACAGAACAGAACTGACTGTTTTTTGTGCCTAATCTCCATCTGAGGCCTAAGCTGGGCCTGGCTCTGGAAAAAAACCTTGAAAAGTTTCCTAACCACAGGAACTGATATTAGAAGAAGGTCTTATCTCAAGGCCGGCCATCTGTGCCCGATGCTCCCAGGTGTACAAGATGTACGTGTCTTGAGAACACGGACGAATGGCCACCGGGGCCTGTAGACCCCCACCCCAGATAGTTCTCCTAGCAACGCTCCTGCTCCTTGAAGATAACATGCCTCTACCAGTTAGAATTGAATAAGTTTGCATCCTTCATTTACATGAACGGACCCCAGTGAGGACTAGCAGCCGCCCACCTGACCATAGATAACAGGCCTCGCAGGTTACATCATTATGGTCAGGCCAGCCGAACTTAACCAGTAACAGTTGTTTAACTTCCAAAATCCCCAATCAGCTTATGCCAAGTTAGAATCCCCTGTTCCTGAACCTGTAATGCATAAAAACCTTGTCTACCCTGAGCTCAGGGCTCACATTCCTGACCCGCTGCATCAGTGAAGGGTGTGAGTCCAAGCTCGAGCTTGAAATAAATGACCCTTTTGTGTTTGCATTGGAATCGGCTCCTTGGTGGTCTCTCGGGGACTCGTGACTTGGGCACAACAGTAGGCACTGGCCTAGGCATTGAGAATACACCATTAAACAAAACACCCAGGAAACCAGAGTAGTTCCAATGAAGTGGACAAACAGAAGAGCTGAAAGAAATGAGATCAGAGAGATAAGAGGAGGCCACATTATGTAGAACATTACAGTTCATGCTAAATATGCTGACTTTTACTATGACTGAAGGAAACCATCGAAGAGTTATAAGTGGAGGAATAACACAATCTGACATATTTTAACAGGATCACTCTGGTTTGGGGAGTTAAAAATGGACTATAAAGGTTACAGGTCAATAATCGATGGCTTTTGTAACAAAGCAGGTGAAAGGTGACTGTGATTTGGAATAGCACAATAGTAGCAGACATGTTATAAAATGGTTGAATACAGGATATATTTTGAAATTAGAGACTAAAAGACCTGCTGATGTAATTAATAAGAGGTGTTTAATAAGAAAAAGTTAAGATTGAAACTTAACTTTTTGGCCTGACCAACTGAACCATGGATTTAAAATGGGAAAGACTATAGGAATATCTGCATGTATGTGGTTTTTTTTTTTTTTTTACTTATTTGGGCTTTTGAGTTTTGTTTTCTTTGCTGGAGATGGGGAAAGCATATCAGATCATTTTTTAACATGTTCAATTTAAGATGTCTATTAAACATCCAAGTGGACATGTCAAGTAGATAATTGGATACGCAGGTCTGCACTGGTAAAAGAGGTCTGAGAGGAAGAAATGAATTTGGGAGTCATTAGCATATAGATGAGGAAGAACCAACAAAAGAGATTGAGAAAGATACATCAGAAAGTGGAAGGAAAACTTGGTGAATGTGGTTTCTCAAAGGTAAGTGAATAAATTATTTCAAGGAGGAGAAACTAAATCTGATGAATGCTGCTCATATGTCAAGAAACTTCAGGTCTGAGACTTGCCTGCTTGATTTAGTAATGTCGGGTCATTAGTAAGTAGCTTTGATAAAAGTATTATTGGTGAAGCAGAGAAAGTGTGGACAAAAATTTGATTAGGAAGACAACTGAAGATGGTGAATATTGACAATGCTTTCAAGAAAGTATGCTATAAAAGTTGAATAGTAAATGGAGAGAAAATAGGAACAAGAAAATATTGGTTTTTTTTTTTGTATGTAAAATTAGAGATATCAAGAAGTGTATGTATCCTGCTGGGAATGATCTATTAAAGAGGGAAGATTAGATGCCAGAAAGAGAGGAAAGAACAAAGAGTTGTCTTTGAGTGGCTGAGGTAGATGTGATCTAGTGTAGTCTACTCAAAAGGTAGTCCAAAAATAGCAGCATACGCAACAGCTGGCAGATTTGTCAGAAATGCAAATAATTTGGCCCTATGCTAGAGCTAGTAAGTCAGCATAGAGCTTATGCTCAGAGTGGGTCCTAGGGCTCTGGCTCCTAAGAAGCTTCCTAGGTGATTCTTACGTATGAGAGTCTGGAAGGTATTGCTGTAGTGCACTGGGGAGGGAATCAGCCTTACCTGGGTTGTATCTGTGGCACTAGGAAAAAAGGTAGAGTATATGAGTACAAGTGAGATGGGTAGGTAGATACAGCAGTGAGACTTGATAGAAATTCTCATGTAATTGCTTTGACATCTGTCTTGACAAAGGGTTTCAGCCCCGGTAAGTTCACTATGGATTCAGTGTGACCAAAGAAATGACAGTGGGACGTTCTTGGGCAAAAGGGTTTATTACCCGGCTTGTTCTCCCCGTGGGAGGTCGAGCACTAGCGTCTCTGCCTCTGTCCAGAGCACCGGGCCGAGCGCTCTATATAGTGCAGTAATAGCTTATTGCCTAAAGGTGTGGAAATGGTAGCCTAGCAACAGGCCAGTTACATCATCAAGTGGTTTAAGTTCGGTGGGGATCCTGGCCACAGGAACCCCGACTTCCCCACAACATCTCAATGAAGGAGGAAGCAAGAACAACAAAAACAGTCCCTTTTCTGTACTTTGAGTTGGACTATGAGCTCCAGAAACCCAGAGTGACGTGTCACTCAGCAAAGTTGTATTATTCTCTTCATCCTCTGCAACTGAGTGGAAAGTCAGCACATACTCCAAGCCCAACTCAGCTACTCCTTGCAAAGACACAAAACTTTCCACCTTTTCAGTTCTTTAAGCTGATCTACATTTTCTGGCCCTGTCTCAATCATGACATTGCTTATCAGAGATCAAACAGCCATTTACAGAGTACCTGACATGCTATAGGCATTTTCAAATATATTCTCTCATCAACCTTTCAAATAATCCCTCCACAAAGGTACATTTATCACTTATTTTTACAGACGAGAAAATGGAGACTCCTAAGTGCCGCTGTTTATTGACCTGATCATTCACATACCCCACCTGCATCCAGAGGACACAGCATCCCCGGAGCCATCTCAGCACACAAGCACTGTGTCTGCCTTCTCCTAGGTGATGCCATGCTTCCTACGTTGCCAACTTAACTTGCTAACGACAGTCCACTTTGTTTATTCTAGAGGTCACTTTGGTTTAATTGTGCTTTTAGCCCATCAGTACAATTCACCTTTCAGGATTCTACCCAAGTGCTACACCCCCTTCCCTCTCCTCTTCTCTCCTCCCCTGCTGCTGCTCCTTTTTCATCAATGATTTATTCACCCCCTACAGTTGTGTCTTTACAATTACATCTAATATGCCACTTTCCTCTCTTCCTCAAACTATCCACAAAGTTTAAATGTTTTAACTTATAAAAATAAAGTACTCGTAGACTTTTCCTTCTTAAATTTTCTATTGTTTAACAAGTAATCTCAGACTCCTCTCATTTTGCCTAAAGTCAAATTTGGGGGCTTTCTACCATTATTTTACCTGGCAAACAGGTCTATTCATGTATTTGACTGTTTTGTAACTACCTAAGTTGGGTTCCCCAGAAACCCACACATATGTACCACAACAGAAAAAGCCCCTAAGCTAGAAAGAGCATTGAGCATTAAAGCACTGTTAAATTTTTATGCCCCAAATCAAGGAAAAAATAAAATTCCAATGACAG
Organism: Smutsia gigantea; assembly: GCA_032199065.1. Lineage (NCBI taxonomy): Eukaryota > Metazoa > Chordata > Mammalia > Pholidota > Manidae > Smutsia > Smutsia gigantea. The sequence goes on from JAVSCE010006538.1 coordinate 19,317, forward strand.
AACATGTCAATATTATATAAGATCACCTGTGAGTCTTTCTTGGTCAATATTTGCTTATTATTTATTATATAGGTTTATTATGAAATGCTATCTAGGTAATAAAAAGACAGGCTACTATAAAAAATCTAATGAATAAATATATCAATCAATATCTTTCAGCATTCTGTGAGCAATAATGCACTGTTGTAGGTTTTATAGTTATTGATCCACATTGAGATTCTTAAAAGAAAATAAGTGTGTAGTCAGGTCACTTTTCTGTTAGACTAGCAGATTTAGTAATATTTTCATTATTTACTATTGATAAAAGTTGTTCTGTTATTTTTAAAGAAAAGTATAGATAATTATATATAGGTAATTAAGTCTATAGGTATTATCTTGAATTTAAGTCCAGATAAAAATCGGTTGTTTTAAGACTGTGTGTTCCTACATTAACCATTTTTGTCATCTATATATGACATATTTTTACTAGGCTGTTAAGGTCATGTGGCCTAATGAAATTTACTCTTTTGTGAATTCCATGTGTGGGTACTTTACCATCCAGGAAAGCTCTCTACCACAGGCAACTCACATCCAGTATGTAACAATGAACTCTATCTTTTCCCTAAGTCATAGTTCTACCTATATTTCTTATCCTAACGAACAATATCCACCCCCCAAATCCTAAACCTGGAAATTCCCCCAGGTAGCTTCCTCTCCCTCACTTCTTACATCTATACAATCACCAAGTGCTATCAATTTCACTTCACATCTTCATGGAATCCATCCTTGTGAACTCCACTGACAGTTTCTTATTCCAACAGCTCATAATCTCTTGCCTAAACTATGAGAATATGCCCCTAGGTGACCTTCCTGTCTCTGAAATGCTTTGCTATTCCCACAACCCCTACCCATTTCTATCTGCATCATAAAAATGCCAAAGTAATAATTCATTTGAGAGATAAAACTAATGACTTCAATGCTTTGCTTGAAATTTTCAAATTACATACAAGATGATGTCCAAACATCTTTGGTGGTCCTGAGCCCAGAGAACTGGTCACTGCTAGTATTTCCAGCCTCATCTCTTGCCACTTACTCCACCACCATTCACACTATTCTTGTGGAACTTCTGAAACCACTGGGTCTTGTACCCTTAACACAGGCTGTTACTTCTACATAAAATAGTCACCTCCCCCACCTGCAAACTAGAACCCAACATCTAAATGGAAATTATAACAATCACTTCACTATATTGAGAGCACTGCAAACTATTAACTCTTTAAAATAGTTTTTGTTTCCCACATCTTATCATCATTATAATTTGAGCTTTTCTATTTCAATGTGTGCCATTTAAACCTGTTGTGAAAACATATTATAGATCTTATGTTGTTCATAAACATGATTGAATTATAAGCTTTCGCTATTGTTTTTTGCTCTTTAGTGTAGTTATTTGCATCTCCAGGAAATTGCAACAAACATTCCATTTGTGTTGTGTTTTTATTTCTTGCTTTCTTCTTAATTTGCAAATAAGAGCCCTGGTTTCCCCTGATAGTCAATCCTATATTCTTCTAAAGATGCTATTATTTTGTTGACTGATGTTCCTTAGTAAGTATAATTACTACCTGTCATGTTGTATCTTAAATTATCCAGTAATTTCATGTATATTAAGTTTTCAATTTTGAAAATTAAGCTCTTGAAAAGACATTCCCCTCCTTTATTAAAGTTAGGTAGAGTTCCAGGTGCATTTTTCAAACAATTACATTTGTAAATCCACTTTGCTCTTTGTTATTGCCACATCATAATACTAATGTAAAATTCCAATCCTTTCTATGAACACTCTGTTATTTAATGCTAAATTTAATAGACAAACTATTGTGTTTTTATCACTACTGGTTTCTCATATGGTATGATTTTTGAAAAACAAAAATAAGTAATTTTGATTTTCTGGGCACTGTGGCTAAAAAATAAGTCAGCTTATCTGGATGTAAATGAAGAAAAAAAATAGCCTGGATTCCTAGGTAATAAATACAAGGAAGACTAAAGGAATCTTGTAGTATTCACCCCAGTTTAAAGCTGTTTTGGGGAATAAAGGGCACACACACCTCTATAAATATGTATCTTTTTCAATTTTATTAAAAGCATTTTATTTCTCCTGTCAAAATTGTTTAAGAAAAAAATGTATCTTTGGCTGAAAATTCTAGATACAAACAATTCCAGAATTCTCTTAAGGAATCAAAATAATATTTTTCTTTCTAATACCAGATTTCTTTTCATTTAATTTTTATTCAGCCATATTTCCTTTCATGTCTTCCCTCTGTTTTTATTTTAAACCACATATATTACACAAGACAATGGCCTCTGATTTATTCCATTTGGGACCTGAGGTATGGATGTGGATAATTTGTAGTATTTATAAAGAGAATATAATAAAATCACCCACAAGCCCCAAATTCAATATAACATATGTCAATGGAACTCTAATAAACAGATCATTGAATTTTAAAGCTGGAAGGGGCCCTGGAGAATATCCAGTCCAACCATCATATATTTCAAGAAAAAATCTAAAACAAGGAATTTTAAATCCATGCCACACAACCAGCTAGAAGGTATGAGCACCACACCCTCAGACTTCCTGAGTCCAAGTTCTGAGAGCTTCCTAAATAAGTCACGTGCTCTCTCGTGACTTAGATTTCTGGTAGTATTGTCATTCCTTACAAGGCGAAAACAGAGTTAACTGAGTTTGCCATGTGCCTGAACGACTCTAAAGCTCTCATTCTTTAAAGCAAAAGTGGAAAGACATGAAATTTCTGTAACAGAAACTCTTCTGCAAGCTGGCCTTTTCTATTCACGTGGAATGTGCCTAGTATAATGTTCTCCACAGGCTGTAGCTATTAATCTTTAGCTATTTTTTTTTAGAGGCAACAATACTAATTTTAGGGCACTGTTTAAAAAAATAATCTCTTACTCCCAATATCTGATCTTCTTGGAAATCTGACAGACTTTGTTTTTATGCTCTGCCTAAAAGCATGCTGTCCATAACTGGAGAAATCTATAGATATTAAGTTTGGTGTTTGAAATGTACACTTTGGCAGACCTCCATTTAAAGGTGTATTTTTATGAAGAATAAAGGGCAGCGACTATACTCACAGAAACACCAGAGGAAATGGGCTGTTGATGGTAACTGACTATAGTGGTAATTCCCTTCAACCTCTGCTCTAATAATTACCAACAAAGCCCTATCAAGAATATTTCATTTGATGATCCTGTGAAGTGTCAGGAAAGGGAAGGGCGGGGCACTTCCCGTAAGGGTGGGGGAAACAGGTTCTGTTAGCTTTCCCTGGTGATTAGAGCTGGGGAAGTCGATCTCTTTTCAGGCTGTAGATGTAGCGTGCTGCAGTCACGCCTCCCGCTGCCAGCCCAGCACCGGGATTTTAATCAGTCACTATGAAAACTCATTAGCTCCACAGCAATGAGTCCTCCACTGCTGAAGCTTGGCGCTGTGCTCAGTACCATGGCAATGATCTCAAACTGGATGTCCCAAACTCTCCCATCGTGGGTAGGACTGAACACCACGAGGCTGTCGACGCCAGATACCTTAGTAAGTCACTCGGGGGGAGTTGGACATCTTGGGAAGTAAGTGCATTAAACCAGGGATTTTATTTTATAAACTGCAAAGTCTGAGATTTTGCTTCTTTATTTACAGGCTAGCTCTAGTGATACATTATTTATGTGGTAACTTTAGTCATGGATATTTCTTTATGACCGCTTGAAAGTTACACCAAAAAATAAATGGACTGTCTGAGAAATTAGCTGTGAAAGGAAATACTAGACTCATTAAATTCTTAAGAATGAATGTAAAGCTTTAACTTGATTATATTAACCTGAGTTTTCGAAGGATTATTAAGGAAATATGTTTTGTTTCTTATTTTACTTCGTTTGATGTCTACAAGGTCTTCAAAATTTTTCCTATAGAGTATGCTACAGAATATATTCTATCTCATCTAGTTTTATTACAGCAGGTTCTTCCTTGGAATTCAATGCCTGTGACTTTTTGCAATGCATTCAGAGAAACCAGACTCTTTCGAACATAAATGAATAAAACACCTCAGCAATGTAAAGCCTGCCAAAAAGATCTGAGCTAAGAAACATGAACAGAAAATTCACTTGATGGAATCATCTCCCTGTATTGTTTTCCTTTCACAAGTCTAACTACTACAGTCTTCATTTGCCTAAAATTAATGGCTTTTTAACCCTTCCCACATTATAACAAAATCTTTTCTGACAGTTTCAGGCATGGTTTAATTAAGAATACTCTTAAAACCTTTTAAATAAAAATAAAAACATAAGTTTTTCAGTTAGAAGTTTGCAAATTCAAATAGAAAGTATATCCTGGAAAAATAATTTTCCTGATGTCAAATAAAGTACAGAAACAATTCGTATTTGGAACCCTTTACCTTTTTATCTTTTTTATATTTACCACAGGATTACTCTAGTGGATCAAAAAAAGCCAGATACTAGAAGAAAAGTAACCCTCCATTTTAAAGACTTGTTTACAATTCCTATTAATAATTAATCTATCAATCAATGTGTAATTAACTGAGTAGAATCAGATCAAGTTAATGGCATAACTTTCCAGCTTCATGCAGTGCTTAGGGCCCTGCAAAGCACACACAAGGCACACTTTGACCTGCTTCTATGTTTTCACCCCCCTTGAATCACTTACAGTACCTTAGCGGCTCCATTATTGAGATGGTCCCCTTACCTGCATGATACGTGTGGCAGGAGATGTAAGAGATTTATAAAGAAAGCATGATATATCATTAATAAAATATTACAAAGCAAAGAAGTTTACATTATTTAATATTTACTGAGCCAAATATTCTCAACGTTCAAGTAGCTGATGGTTTTCAACAGATCATTGTTGAATTAACTCTTTCAGGAAATGCATCTAACCTAAGAAATTCATGAATGAGTTTTATTTCAAACTCCACATCTTGGTTCGGAGATGTATATTTTTTGTGTATACAGACATTGGTTTGGCTATTTCCTATTGTTATTAATGGAAGAGAATCAAATTTCAAGAACTATGCACAATTCTTTTAAGACCTCTAATTATCTTGTAAGTTTAAAGTGAATTCATTTTCTTTATTTTCTGACTGATAATCTGTTGGTTGAAAAATATAAAGATTTACCATGGTTTATCAATATTCTAACACAAGCAAATCTTCCTTTGGGTGACAAAGAGAGAAAAAAGTTCAGGAATGCTTACATTACAGGATTCACTGGAATGGAGAAACCAGGTTGCAAATATTTTTAGGGGGGGCATGTTTTACAGAAGTGGCATATTTTACAGAAGGACAATGTCTATGACATTTCCATACCATAAATATTCAAGATAATTGCTCATACATTAGGATTCTCATGGTGAAAAATGAATGAATCTATTTCCTAGATTAAGATCATAAAATGTTAATGTTGGAAAGGCTCTTAGAAACCATCCAGGACAGTTATTTTCAAACTATTTTTGGCAGTAGTGCCTTTTTTTTTCAAATTAAATCTTATGTAATAATACATGCTGAATAAATATCTGCTGAATGACACTTGAAGTGTAAATCCAATATGTAAAACAGATAACGGGTCAAATGATAAGTGGTCAGGGGAGTGATGTACTGGGCCTCCACCATCTGCTCCCTCCCACACAATCAACCCCTTGCCTAAGGCAGGGTACCTCTAAGAAACTTTAGAGCACTCAAGATCTTATTTGGAAATTTGGCTAATCTAATCCTACCTCCTCA
>JAVSCE010006539.1:0-113340 GCA_032199065.1 Smutsia gigantea
GGAGAATATATTCATAAAAAACATATCTGATAAAGAGTTGACATCCAAAATATATAAAGAACTCATGCACCTTAACAAACAGAAAGCAAATAATCCAATTAAGAAATGGGCAGAGGACATGAATAGACACTTCTCCAAAGAAGAAATTCAGATGGCCAACAGGCACATGAAAAGATGCTCCACATCGCTAATCATCAGAGAAATGCAGAATAAACCACAATGAGATATCACCTCACACCAGCGAGGATGGCCAACATCCCAAACACAAACAACTACAAATGTTGGCGAGGATGTGGAGAAAGGGGAACCCTCCTACACTGCTGGTGGGACTGCAAATTAGTTCAACCACTGTGGAAAGCAGTATGGAGGTTCCTCAAAAAACTCAAAATAGAAATACCATTTGACCCAGGAATTCCACTCCTAGGAATTTACCCTAAGAGTGCAGCAGCCCAATTTGAAAAGGACAGATGCACCCCTATGTTTATTGCAGCACTATTTACAATAGCCAAGAAATGGAAGCAACCTAAGTGTCCATCACTAGATGAATGGATAAAGAAGATGTGGTACATATACACAATGGAATATTATTCAGCCATAAGAAGAAAACAAATCCTACCATTTGCAACAACATGGATGGAGCTAGAGGGTATTATGCTCAGTGAAATAAGCCAAGCCGAAAAAGACAAGTATCAAATGATTTCACTCATATGTGGAGTATAAGAACAAAGAAAAAAACTGAAGGAACAAAACAGCAGCAGACTCACAGAACCCAAGAACGGACTAAGAGTTACCAAAGGGAAAGGGACTGGGGAAAATGGGCGGGAAGGGAGGGATAAGAGGGAAAAAGGGGCATTACGATTAGCAGATATAATGTTGGGGGGCACGGGGAGGGCAGTACAACTCAGATAAGACAAGTAGTGATTCTATAGCATCTCACTACGCTGATGGACAGTGACTGTAATGGGGTTGGTGGGGGGGACCTGATGAAGGGGTAGTTTAATAACCGTAATATTGCACATGTAATTGTAGATTAATGATAATAAAATAAATTATATTAAAAAAATAAATAAATAAAAATAAAGGCAGCTAGAGAGAGAAAAAAGATCACCTACAAAGGAAAACCCATCAGACTATCATCAGACTTCTCAACAGAAACCTTACAGGCCAGAAGAAAATGGCATGATATATTTAACGTTATGAAACAGAAGGGCCTCGAACCAAGAACATTGTATCCAGCACGATTATCATTTAAATATGATGGAGGGATTAAACAATTTCCAGACAAACGAAAGTTGAGAGAGTTTGCCTCTCATAAACCACCACTACAGGATATCTTAACTGGACTGCTCTAGATGGAAGCACTCCTAAGGCTAAAAAGATGTCACCAGAGAAAATAAAATCATAGCAAAGAAAGCAGACCATCCATATACTAACGAAAGGCAAAGAATAAAACACCTAGTATATAAAGAATGCAGAAGGAGGAATAAGAAGGGAGAGAAATAAAGGAATATCAGATGGTGTTTACAATTACTTAACAAGGAAGTTAAGTTAGATTGTTAGATAGTAAAGAAACAACCCTTGAACCCCTGGTAACCACGAATCTAAAGCCAGCAATGCCAATAAGTACATATCTATCAATAATTACCCTAAATGTAAATGGACTGAATGTACAGATCAAAAGACACAGAACAACAGAATGGATAAAAAAGCAAGACCCATCTATATGCTGCTTACAAGAGACTCACCTCAAATCCAAAGATATACACAGACAAAAAGTGAAGGGATGGAAAAAGATATTTCATGCAAACAAAAAGGAGGAAAAAGCAGGTGTTGGAGTCCATCTATCAGACAAAATAGACTTCAAAACGAACAAAGTAGCAAGAGATAAAGAAGATCATTACATAATGATAAAGCGGTCAGTCCAAGAAGAAGATATAACCAGTATAAATATATATGCACCCAACACAGGAGCGCCAGCATATGTGAGACAAATACTAACAGAATTAAAGGAGGAAATAGACAGCAATGAATTCATTTTAGGAGACTTCAACACACAACTCACTCCAAAGGACAGATCAACCAGACAAAAAATAAGTAAAGACACAGAGGCACTGAACAACACACTAGAACAGATGGACCTAACAGACATCTACAGAACTCTACACCCAAAAGCAACAGGATACACATTCTTCTCAAGTGCACATGGAACATTTTCCAGAATAGACCACATACTAGGCCACAAAAGAACCTCAGTAATTTCAAAAATATTGAAATCCTACCAACCAACTTCTCAGATCACCAAGGTATAAAACTAGAAATAAATTTTAGAAAGAAATAAAAAAGGCTCACAAATACATGGAGACTTAACAACACTCTCCTAATTAATTAATGGGTTAACGACCAAATCAAAACAGAAATCAAAGAATATATGAAGACTAATGACAAGAACAACACAAAGCCACAACTTCTGTGGGACACAGCAAAGGCAGTCCTAAGAGGACAGCATATTGCAATCCAGGCCTATTTAAAGAAGGAAGAACATTCCCCCAAAAATCGTCTAAAGACACATTTACTGAAATTGGAAAAAGAAGAACAAATGAGGCCCAAAATCACCAGAAGAAGGGACATAATAAAGATTAGAGAAGAAATAAATAAAATTGAGAAGAATAAAACAATAGAAAAAATCAATAAAACCAAGAGCTGGTTCTTTGAAAAAATAAACAAAATAGATAAACCCCTAGCCAGACTCATTAAGAGAAAAAGAGAATCTACACACATAAACACAATCAGAAATGAGAAAGGAAAAATCATGACGAACCCCACAGAAATACAAAGAATTATAAGACAATATTATGAGAATCTATATGCTAACAAGCTGGAAAACATAGAAGAAATGGACAACTTCTTAGGAAAATACAACCTTCCAAGACTGACCAAGCAAGAAACAGAAAAACTAAACAGACCAATCACCAGCAACGAAATCGAATCGGTAATCAAAAAACTACGCAAGAACAAAATCCCCGGGCCTAATGGATTCACCTCTGAATTCTGTCAGACATATAGAGAAGAAATAACACTGATTCTCCTTAAGGTTTTCCAAAAATAGAAGAGGAGGGAATACTTCTAAACTCATTCTACGAAGCCAGCATCACTCTAATACCAAAACCGGGCAAAGAACTCACCAAAAAAGAAAATTACAGACCAATATTCCTGATGATCATAGATGCAAAAATACTCAACAAAATATTAGCAAACCGAATTCAAAAATACATCAAGAGGATCATATACCATGATCAAGTGGGATTCATCCCAGGGATGCAAGGATGGTACAACATTCGAAAATCCATCAACATCATCCACCACATCAACAAAAAGAAAAACAAAAACCACATGATTATCTCCATAGATGCTGAAAAAGCATTTGACAATATTCAGCATCCATTCATGATTAAAACTCTCAACAAAATGGGTATAGATGGCAAGTACCTCAACATCATGAAGGCTATATATGACAAACCCACAGCTAACATCATACTTAACAGCGAGAAGCTGAAAGCTTTTCATCTAAGATCGGGAACAAGACAGGGATGCCCACTCTCTCCACTGTTATTCAACATAGTACTGGAGGTCCTAGCCACAGCAATCAGACAAAACAAAGACATACAAGGCATCCAGATTGGTAAAGAAGAAGTGAAATTGTCACTATTTGCAGATGACATGATACTGTACATAAAAAACCCTAAAGACTCCATTCCAAAACTACTAGAACTAATATCTGAATTCAGCAAAGTTGCAGGATACAAAATTAACACACAGAAATCTGTTGCTTTCCTATACACTAATGATAAAGTAACAGAGAAATCAGAAAAACAATTCCATTCACAATTGCATCAAAAAGAATGAAATACCTAGGAATAAACTTAACGAAGGAAGTGAAAGACCTGTACTCTGAAAACTACAGGACACTCCTAGGAGAAATTAAAGAGGACACTAACAAGTGGAAATGCATCCCATGCTCTTGGCTAGGAAGAATAAATAATGTCAAAATGGTGTACTACCTAAAGCAATCTACAGATTCAATGCAATCCCTATCAAACTACCAACAGCTTTCTTCAATGAACTGGAACAAATAATTCTAAAATTCATATGGAACCACAAAAGACCCCGAATAGCCAAAGCAATCCTGAGAAGGAGGAATAAAACGGGGGAATTACACTCCCTGACTTCAAGCTCTACTACAAAGCCACAGTAATCAAGACAATTTGGTATTGGCACAAAAACAGACCCACAGACCAGTGGAACAGAATAGAAAATACAAACATTAACCCAAACATATACAGTCAATTAATATTTGATAAAGGAGCCTTGGATATACAATGGGGAGATGACAGCCTCTTCAGCAGCTGGTGTTGGGAAAACCGGACAGCTACATGTAAGAGAATGAAATTTCCCTGCTGTCTAGCCCCATACACAACAGTAAACTCAAGGTGGATCAAAGACATGAATGTACGTCATGAAACCATAAAACTCTTAGAAAAAAACATAGGCAGAAATCTCTTAGACATAAAAATGAGCTACTGCTTTATGAACATATCTCCTCAGGCAAGGAAAACAAAAGCAAAAATGAACAAGTGGGACTATATCAAGCTGCAAAGCTTCTGTACAGTAAAGGACACCATCAGTAGAACAAAAAGACATCCTACAGTATGGGAGAATATATTCATAAAAAACATATCTGATAAAGGGTTGACATCCAAAATATATAAAGAACTCATGCACCTTAACAAACAGAAAGCAAATAATCCAATTAAGAAATGGGCAGAGGACATGAATAGACACTTCTCCAAAGAAGAAATTCAGATGGCCAACAGGCACATGAAAGATGCTCCACATCGCTAATCATCAGAGAAATGCAGATTAAAACCACAATGAGATATCACCTCACACCAGTGAGGATGGCCAACATCCAAACACAAACAACAACAAATGTTGGCGAGGATGTGGAGAAAAGGGAACCCTCCTACACTGCTGGTGGGACTGCAAATTAGTTCAACCATTGTGGAAAGCAGTATGGAGGTTCCTCAAAAAACTCAAAATAGAAATACCATTTGACCCAGGAATTCCGGTCCTAGAAATTTACCCTAAGGATGCAGCAGCCCAATTTGAAAAAGACAGATGCACCCCTATGTTTATCGCAGCACTATTTACAATAGCCAAGAAATGGAAGCAACCTAAGTGTCCATCACTAGATGAATGGATAAAAGAAGATGTGGTACAAATACACAATGGAATATTATTCAGCCATAAGAAGAAAACAAATCCTACCATTTGCAACAACATGGATGGAGCTAGAGGGTATTATGCTCAGTGAAATAAGCCAAGCCGAAAAGACAAGTACCAAATGATTTCACTCATATGTGGAGTATAAGAACAAAGAAAAAATACTGAAGGAACAAAACAGCAGCAGACTCACAGAACCCAAGAACGGACTAAGAGTTACCAAAGGGAAAGGGACTGGGGAAAATGGGTGGGAAGGGAGCGATAAAAGGGAAAAAGGGGCATTACGATTAGCAGATGTAATGTTGGGGGGGGGCACAGGGAGGGCTGTACAGCTCAGAGAGGACAAATAGTGATTCTGTGGCATCTCGCTGCGCTGATGGACAGTGACTGTAATGGGGTTGGTGGGGGGGACCTGATGAAGGGGTAGTTTAATAACCATATTGCACATGTAATTGTAGATTAATGATAATAAAATAAATTATATTAAGAAAAAGAGGAACACCAGGTTTAAATTGTTAAAAGTGTAAAAAGTTCTCCACCTAAATTCATGAAAACTGCCCCATAATGTGATTTTGATAAAAAATAAGATATTTGGGGCACATCCCTTTCATTAGGAGTAGATAAACTCTCTTTTGCGACATCTCCCCAAAAGAATGTTTAACAGGATAAACCATTGGTTTGGATTAATGTTATAAGTCATACATTTTCATTTCTCATTTTTAAATTTCTCTTCAACTTCACTGTTTCTCCAGAAAAAAAGAAAACCACATGAGTTTTACCTTTTATTCTTTTGATATTCTGACTGAAAAAAAATATTACGTATAACACAAAAGATTAATCACTTTCAATAGTTAAGACTTATTAAGAGCCAAATTTAAGTTTCTAAATATGTTCCTGCAGAATAACAGAATATACTGTTATAAAGTTTAACACTAATTACTATTTGTTGTTTACAGGCAGGCTTGGTTGCATAAGGATCAGTATTCTAAAGTGGAAAGCAAAACAAAATTCAAATAAAAATATAAATAAGTAAAACAATCCTAACATTATAGATGATATCACAAATATTGAATTATGAAACTTAAAACAGATTTTCTAAACTACCAATGACAAAAATTTTGATCAAACATTTCAAAAGTAAAACCAAATTATCTTTTATTTATTCTTTCTATAGAAAATGGTATTACATCTCAATCATAATATAAGTTGATTCCAGAGATGGAAATGCAGCATGTAGAAGATAGTCAATGATTCTGTAACATCTTTCTATGCTGACAGATAGCAACTGCACTAGTTGGGGTGAGGTGAGGATTTAATAATGTTTGTAACTGTTGAACCACTATGTTGTATACTTGTAATAAATGTAATATTGTGTATCAATTTTAATAGTCAATTAAAAAAAAGAAAGAATATGGTATTAAAAAATCATTGGTCACATAATGAAGAGTTAAAATGAAGTAAAAAATGTAGGGGAAAAATTCACAGAAAAAGTGTTTCATTAATATTTTATTATTGTTAGAATGTTTATTTGTCAGCTTCTTTAAGTAATTTGTACTTATTTCTTCTTCTGTTCTAGATGAATATCGCTTCTTACCAAATTTTGTCCACATAGTTTTATATTTGTTTTCATAAAAAGAACTTCCCCTCCAAACTGTATTAGCTGTAGGCCCATGAAATTTAGATCCACTTTTATTCAGAAATATTTTCTTAGACAGGAAATCTCAATGACAGGACACAATGTTCCCATTTCCTCGAGTGTCCATATGCACTCATAATAAACATTTCTAAACAGTATAGAAATTTTCAAACATGTTCCAAAGTGGAGAGAATAGTATAATGACCCACTTTTATTTATCATCCAACTTCAATGATTATCAACATTTTTCTAATATTATTTCTGGTAATATATATTTAATCTATCTGAATACATATTGTTTCCAAAATTGATTGGAAAACTGAAGTGAAAAGAGCTACTAAAATTTCAATGGTTTTATGTTAGTGTTTATAAGTGATATCTTGTGATCAGTTGATTTAACATCAGGTTTTGCTTGTTCTCTTGAAACCAAGAGGATGGGCTTTTAAATCTTTTAAATGCTGAGAAATATCTAAAAGGAAAAACACTGAAAGAAATATTTACTGAGGCCTACCATGAGCTGTCAGAATAAAAAGAAAAAAGATGGGACTGCTTGCTTACAAGTTTACATTAATATAATGTCTGATAAGGCAGAGACTATGAGAAAAACACCTATGCAATATAAATGTCTAAAATATATAACTATACTTCCACCTTCAAATTAAAGTGCTATTTTTAGGCATTTAGTCTGACAAGTAAAGAATAGGATTCCTCTATGCTGCCCATAATCTTCATGCCCAATGTATGTAACTAATTGAATTAAATTTATAGCAATGATCATGTCACTTTAAAAAAAACCCTATATAACAAAAATAAGATTGCAAAATCTGTTTAATATAAATTTTCTTAGCACATACCAATGAAAATCTTTCTATTGCTTTTTTAAAACCATACTAGATATTCCCTTTAAAAGAATAGAAAAAAGAAGAACAAATTAAACCTAAAAGACATAGAAGGAAAGAAATAAAAAAACAGTTGAATTTGGTCAAATAAAAAACAAAAAATTGAAAAAATCTGCAAAGACAAAAATTGCTTTTTTAAAACATCAATAAAAAGCATATGCCTCTGGCAAGATTGTTCAAGAAAAAAAATCAAAAATAAATTATCAATATCCACAGTTAATGAGGGGATCATCATAGATTCCCACAGACATTAAAATAATAATAAAGGAATATTGTAAACAACTACATGCCAATAAATTTGACAACTTGGGTGAAAAAAGACATGTCCCTGGAAAAATACATCTTAGGCAAATGAACACAAGGAGAAATAGAAAATCTTAAAAACCTTACATTTGTTAAAGAAACTGAATTCCCAATTTAAAACCTTCCCACAGAGAACTCCAAGCCTCCAAGGCTTCACAGGTGAATTCCACCAGAATTTGAGGTATTTTTAAAATAATATCAACCTTACACACAAATTGTTTTAGGAAATACAAGAAGAAAGAACATTTTCCCATTTGTTTTATGAGGCCAGAATTACTCTGATCTCCAAATCAAAGACATGTCAAGAAAACTATAAATAAATATTCCTCAGGATGCAAAATCCTTAAAACATATTAGCAAGTCAAATCCAAGAATATATAAAGTAAAAAATATCAAAATCAGTTGGGGCTTAGCCCAAGAAGAAAGTTGATTTATATGTAAAAATCAAAGTAATTGACCATGTCAGTGTACTAAAACTAAAAGTTACATAATCAGTTTAATACGTGCAGAGGCAGTTTTTGAAGATTCAACATCTCTTTGCAATTAAAAGCAAAAATACTTAGTAAATTTGAAATAGAAGAAAACTTCCTCCATCTGAAAAAGAGCAACAGTGGAAAACTTTCCTCTAGTGGTAATTTAAGAATAGAACAGATAGAGGGTGGGTATACACATTGAAGGAGACAAAGTCTACAGTTGGATTCCAGGCAACTTAACTATCTACTGAAACAGAAAGTCAGTAATGCTCAGGAGAACCTGGCACAGTCTAGAGTGGTTTCAACAATGCCCTGCATTCAACCAAAAATCAGCTATATCAGAAACAAACAGGAAAATGTGATCCATATTCAGGAAAAAAATCCAATCAATAGAAATTAACTCCAACAGGCCCAGATACTGGATTTAAAAAGGGGCAAAGACTTGAAGAGACACTTCGTAAAAGGAGTGATATAAGACTGACCAATATGCAAAGGAAATTAATCATTAGTCTTTAAGGAAATGTAAAATAAAACCACAGTGAGATATTTCATACCCAAAAGAATGGCTAAAATAAAAAAGACTGAGAATATATCAAACATTGGCAAGATATGACGCAACTCTCGTATGCTGTTGTAATAGTGTAAATCAGTAACGCTTGGGAGAACAATTTGGCAATATTTTATAAAATTAAACATATCCTTTACCCTATGGCACAGCAATTACACTATTGGGTATTTACTTAAGAAAAAATGGAAACATGTGTCCACAAATAGAATTGCCTAAAAATGTTGATAGCAGTTTTACTAGTAATGGGCAAAAATAGGAAAACAGCCCAAATGTCAATCAACAAGAGAATAAAAAACATAAATTGTGATACAGTTATAAACTAGTACTCGTCACTAAAAATCAAACTAATGACATGCAACAGTATAGTTGAGTTCCAAAACCACTCTTGAGCCAAAAAAGCAAGACAAAAAAATTAAATGTATGATTGCATTTACATGAAATGCCAGAATAGGCAAAACTGAGCTAATGGTGATAGAAATCACAACATGGTTGTCCTCAGGCAGGGGAAGGGCAGTAGTGTCTGGAAAGGGACAATGAGGGACCTTTCTTTCTGAGGTGGTAGGAATGTTGTATTATCTGGACTGCTGTGTTGTGTACATGAGTATATACATTTATCAAACTTTATCAAAATGTAAGCTTAAGATCTGTGTTTCGCTATATGTAAACTGTACTTCATAAAATGAATTTTTAAAAACTATACTATATATTTTTACAAACTCAGTATTTCCTTAGTTAGACTTGAAAATAACTAGATGGGTATTTACAAAAAAAAATCAATAGGAAAATTTGACCTTAAAAATTTCTTTCATAAAGTGTGCATACGTGTTGACATGGGCACCTAAGAATGTTCCCTCTCCCTCCCCTGCCTTATTACATGCTCCACATAAATGAAACTGCCCTGGTTTTTCCTTCCATAAGTCCTATTCTCAGTGAAGGAAGGGTATGGAAATGAGAGTTGCTTGAGGGTATTAATATCTGCTTCCCTGGTAAGACATTCACCTTTTTAGGAAAAAAAAAATCTAGAGAAGGGGCTTTAACCCAAAGGACAGTGAAAATTTCAGGATCCAAGAGGAGATAATTGGGATTAGTGAGGCCCAGAACATCCGTCAAATGATACCACATAGACAGCCACTACCTCTTTGTTTATAGAGATATAGACATATTCTCAATTTTCAGAGACCTAGCTGAGACTCAAAACTTGGAGTCAAGAAAGTAAGTATCTAATCTTCAATATGTTATGCAAAGTTATGCTTCTGAGTAGACAGCATTTTTTAGAGAGGAAATATTAAGACTGGAAGTAAACAAAAAATGTATTGTTTGCTTTCAATTTTATTAGAAAAATGACTATCAACATCATCTTAAAATCTATATATGGAATCTACACTGTATTTAACTATAGAAAGTTTTTATTTTAAGTTTCCATTCTAAAAGGAAACTTCTACCACTACTGGTGAAGTCATCATGAACTTATGCCAGGACCACAGATACATTTTCAAAATAAGTGGGCTCTTTCTAGAGACAGTAAAGCCTGAAGGAAGCCTACGCTTACAATTTTGACCTTTTAAAAGACCAGACTTATTAGAAGACCCAAACCCCAAGGTATGTGGTTATATCTTTCTTCATTATATTTTGTTTTTCAACAATATCCTTACCTATTACTAATTTTTTGTGCATTATAATCCTTTGTTAATACTGAGTCAATTACTATTGATTTTGTAATCCAGATAGCAAACACCCTTAGGAGAACAAGCTATAGTTCTGTTTATGCTTCACTCCAAAGTGTATTTACAAACTGTAAATGAGTATACTTCAAATATTGAGTGACCTTTCGCCTCAGTTTCTTCCTTGACATTGCTACTGAATGCCCCTACGAATAACTCTCTAAGGCACAGAGAACAGCGGTCCTTTCTTTCCAAGATCTTCCTTCTTTCACGCAGTACCTACAGAAGAGACACTTTGTGTTTCTTTATGATGTTATTTCCATAAAAAATGTTTTTTAAAGACTTTAGCTATACAGACTATGCCTAATTCATCCATGTATTCATTTATACAGTTTTTAACTTTGGAATCAAGATTGGTGACTTCACCTGAGAAGAGAGCAGCAAGTAATTCTCTAATTAAAATGTGCTGATATTTAAAAAAAAGAGAGAAAGTCTTCAGGATTTAGGGTTAGGCAAAGACATCTTTAACTTTTCACCAAAAGTGTGATTCATAATAGGAAAACGTAATAAATTGAACCTCAGCAAAATTAAAACCTTTTGCCCTTTGAAAGATCCTGTTAATGGGATAAAAAAGACAATCTATAGACTGAAAAAAAAAACAGTAAAAAAATCCATTAAGAAAAGGGGTAAAGATATAATGAGACATTTCATGGAAGAAGACACACAGAAGGTAAGTGAACACATGAAAAGACGTTCAACATCATTAACCATTAGGGAAATGCAAAATTAAAATCACAAGATATCACCATTTATCAGAATGGCTAAAATAAAAAACAATGACAATACTAAATGCTGGTGAAAACGCAGAAAAGTTGGATTGTTCACACATTCTTGGTTGAAATATAAAATGGTACAGCCACTCTGGATAGCAGTTTGGCCGATTTTTATAAAACTAAATGTGCAACTACCATATGTTCAGCAATGGCACTCTTGGATGCTCATCCCAGAGAAATAAAAACTTGTGTTCATACAAAAGCCTGTTTAAGAATATTCATAGACAAAAAATGGAAAAACTCAGATGCCCTTCAATGGGTGAATGGTTAAAAAAACTGTACATCTATACCATGGAATATCATTCAGCAATGAAAAAGAATGCTCTATTTTTGTTAATGCAACACCCTAAATGAATTGCCGGAGCATTATAGTGAATGGGAAAAGAAAGCCAATCTTAAAATGTATGAGTCCATTTATATAATACTCTTGAGATGGAGATTAGTAGTTGTCAGGGGTCAGAGCAAGGGGCTGCAGAACCCAGGGGTAGGGTGTGGGAAGCAGGTAGGTGGATGACTATAAAAGTAACAAGAAAGATCCTCATGGAGCTGGAACTCTACATCTTGAATGTGTCAATATCACTATCATGTTCAGATATTGCAGTATAGTTTTTTAAAATGTTACTATTAGGGAAAAAGGGTAAAAGGCACACCAAATTTCTTTTGTTTCTATCAGCTGCATGTGAATCTACCATTATCTCAAAATTAAAAGTTTAAATAAGCACTGGTACCTACAAACTGTCCATTGTCTTAAACTCAGCATGGAATCACTTATCCTACCTGCTTATATTTCAATGTGTGTTCTGGTTTGAGAAATAAAAGGGCTAGAAAGGAGAAATTCACATTTATTTTATATATGTTGCAGGCATATATGGTTGTAGCAATTGCAAATTACTACAGCACAAGATGACAAGGTATCAGTTGTGTCATATATTTAAAAGTAGTCAAATTAGTTGTAATTGAGTTCCTGCTATTCTCAAGGAACAGCATCTAAATAACAAACAAAAATAACATTCTATTGACAGAGTTAAAAAAGAAAAAGAACAAAGATAAAAATCCACTTATAGAAAAATGGCAGAGACAAAGCCACAGGGCATCAGTTCCTGTGTCCCAATTTTCCACGAAATGTTAAAGTCAGTGAGATAATGAATAAGACATACTTGTTAGTAAGGAAATTCTAAGTGCTGAAGAAGAGATTCCTGAGTCATGGTGCCCAGAAATGTGATATTATTATTGTTGTTGTTTTAAGTAGTCCCTATGTTCACGGCCAAAGCGTAGAAAGGACAAAGCATCAGGGGTGGGGATAAAGTGTCCTTCAAGGAACAAGTTCTTTGAGATTCAAATTAGGGAAAACTGGCAACTTTTTCATAAGAATAATCTGGAAAGGAAAGGATTTGAACAGCTAAAGCATGAGTTGTTAGAGATAATCCTCACAAATGGTTCAGCAGAAAAAGGGAAATGCAGCAAACAAACAAATGGTGCCATGACTTGAGACCTGGAGAAATGGAGAAAAATGTGTCAAATGGGGTAAGAAATTTAAGAACAAGAATATTTATACAGTGCTTTTTGAGATGTATGGAGGAGGGAAGAGATGATAAAGAGTTTATAATAAATCTTAAAAACTCCTGGATACTGGCCATCATGTTTGCCTTTTGCAGAATGCTGTATTCCCACAAGAATATGATCAGGCTTTAAAGAGATGATCATGGACCAACCTAAACTGTTAGGTGTGTTGAAGATAGTAATTACTAACTACTTCACGTGGTGATTGCAAGAACTAATGAGAGAAAACGTTTAAATTATGCAGCAGCATTCAAACACTCCTAGTCTTTAAGATGAAATAACTCCTTCCATTGTACTAATAGAGCAAAACAAAAACAGTCCCAAATAAAGAGGCTCAACAGAGAAGAGACAGAGTCATAATTTTTAAAGTATCAAACAGGATGACAGATGATAATATTTATAATAATGAATATTATATAGGCAAATGAATATTATATAATGAATGAATAATGAATATAAGCAACCTAAATGGTCCATTGAATCATAGAATTTAGAGTTTATTTTAAAATTCATGTCTAACTGCATGCTTATTATTTGGAGCATCAAATGTATAAGATACAGCAATGATGAGAATAAAATATTAGATAAATGCTTTCAATTTAGAAAAAATAGTATAATTTATAAAAGAGTTTGGACTTGTTTTTTAGAGTAGCAGAATAAGGAAGTTCATTATAATTGATAACAGTCATAATAAAAATTAAAATTTTAATGTATGTAAAATAGAATAAGTCAAAATAATATAAAGCAAGTACAATTTGAAATTAAAAGGAAAACAGAAGATTTTTATAAGCCAGTATTATAGGTCTACAACAGATTCAATAACAAAAAATTTTAATGGCTTAAAGAAGAAAATAAAAGAGTATGACTAAGGTAAAAAACATTAGGAGAAAACTTGAAAATGAAACAAGACCTTTGAGGCTTTTTTTAAATGCTAATGTATAGGAGTGAGACAGGACAGTTAGAGATGGTCAAAAAGAATTGTTCAGAATTGGGATCAGGGCTCAAAGAAAAAGCCTACTAGTATCAAGAAAGGAAAATTGAAAATCATTATAACATTCACAGAAAGTGTCCAAGGCAGGGACTGTGCAACACAATGTCATGACAAGATGGCTGACTAAGGCACAAAGCCATTCCACCCACAAGCTGCTTTAACAAAAATGAATGGTTCAGGTATTATGAGTGATAGAATCCCAAACAGCACCACCTGGGGAATGTTTTGGGCTGAGTTCTTGGACTCATTGGAAGTAAGTTAGCAACACCATTGGCAGGCCAGGCATATCACATCAAAAGAAATAACATTTTGTGGAATGCCTGAGGGGTCATTTTCTCTCCCTTTCCATCTTGCCAACCTTGGGACTTCAAAGAAATTCTTTGAGAGGGGCTGAACTGGGGCTCACTATTCTCCCACCCTCTGTACTACGATGAAGCAGGGAAAACCAACTCTATACCATGACAGACCTGGATTATACCTTCTTACAAAGGGTCTGTGGCTAAGAAATGAAAGTCGATCATAGTGTGCCATTAAGAAATTCAATGAATTTAAGAACAAGAATATTTATACAGTGCTTTTTGAGATGGGCAGAAAATAAGAGCTGGAATTAAGAAAGTTAAACTAAAATAATGTAAACAAAAAATATTTGGAAAATGAAAAGGTTTGCTAAGGAAAATCAGGTTAAAGAGGACATTAAGGATATAAAAGCACACAATACTTCAATTAAAAAAAAGAGTATAATGACAGAGTATTTTGATTTCTATGAGAACGATGCCAAACAGAAGAAACCCCAGAGAGAAAAAGGGCATATCTGGGTTAATGTTCCAACTCTGGGACTTGCTACTTCTCCATTTCCTTGTCTACAAAGTGAAGGTAAGAGTGCTTCCCTCGTGTGATTGCTCTGCAGAATAGATGAATAGCTAATTTAAATAGCACACAGTGCCTAGCTATTCCCAATGAAACATTAGGTCCTTTTCCATACCTCTAAAAGCAATACTCAGAGGGAAAATCATGACTTAGGAGGCTTTTATTCTTAAAAGAGAAAGAAAAAAAAAATGAAGAATTGAACTAGATATCAGTCATGACTAATAAGTGCCTAAATAAGTGTGTAGTAAATATTTATCAAATAAATAAAGGACTATTGAGCTCAAAACCTTAACAATGACTGTGGATAAAATTGTAATACTTCCAGAATCTCTCATCTGGCTTTAGTGCATCTCTGTATTATCAGGCATTCCTAAGGCGTGGAGAGCAGTAGTTCATTTCCATATCAGTGGGTAATTACCTGGGTCACTGAGGGCTTATCTGAACCTGAGAGGCTGGGGAGGCTTCGCTTGCTTCTGCTGGAGCAGGAGAGATGGCCCCAGCACTGCGGTTTGTAAGCAATAAACAGGTTTTAAACTTTATTTCTCCCTTTGGCTGATTTTGGTTTCAGCTAGGTATTTTGCCCTGGGATTTCCTCTCCCCAGATTTACAAGGACAATATCACTTAAATTAGTTCCCCCAAAAATGAAATGCTTAGATATAAATCTAATAAAATATGTACAAGACCTAAATGAGGAAAATTTTAACACTGAGAAATGAAATCAAAGAACTAAATGAAAGGTGAAATATTCCATGTTCATAAATAGAAAGACTTATTATCTTCAAGATATCAGTTCTTCCCAACTTAATCTACTGGTTCAATGAAATCCCAATCAAAATCATGGAAAGCTATTTTTTGAATAGCAACATATGGTTTGGGTAAAATTGCAATATTTCCAGAATCTCTCACCTGGCCTTAGTACATCTCCATATCAACAGGTAATTACAGGGGGAGTCAGGGCATATCTGGACAGGAGAGGTTGGGTGGGGTCCTTTCTTCTGCAGCCAGATCATGAGAGACACAGGAGAGCAGAAGTGGATGACTGCTTGTTAGCAATAGATGGGCTTCTCCCACTTTATTTCTCCCTCTGTCTGATTTCGGTTTCAAAAGTATTTTGCCTTGGGATTTTCCCCCCATAGTTAAACATGGATTCTAAAGTTTATACAGAGAGACAAATCCCAAAGGTACAAACACAATACTGAAGAACAAATTTGTAGGACTGATGCTATCCAACTTTAAGACTTACTATAAAATTACAGTAATCAAGATAATGTGATATTGACAAAAGAACAAACAAATAGATCAGTGGAACACAATACAGAGTTCAGAAATGGACCCTCGGTCAATTGATTTTTGGCAAAGGAGCAAATGGTGCTGTAACAACCTGACATGAGCTTTCCAAAAAATGAATCTAAACACAGACATTACACCCTTCACAAAAGTTAACTAAAATTTATCTAATGTAAAACACAAAACTCCTGAAAGATAACATAGAGAGAAAAACCTGCTGACATTAGATATAGCAATGACTTTCTAGATAAAACTCCAAGTGTATGATCCACGAAATAAAAATTTACAAGCTATGGGTAAAATTGCAACATTTCCAGAATCTCTCATCTGGCCTTAGTCCATCTCCATATCAATAGGTAATCACAAGGGGGATCAAGGGCATATCTGGACCTCAAAGGTTGGGTCTGGTCCCTTTTTGCAGCTGGGTCACAAGAGACACAAGTATACAGAAGTGGACAACTGCTTGTAAGCAATAAATGGGTTTCTCCCACTTTATTTCTACCTTTGACTGATTTTGATTTCAAAGGTATTTTTCCCCAGGCTGGGAAAATAGTTTCCCCCTGGAGTTACATAAGCTAAAGTTTATTAAAACTAAAAACTGCTCTGCAAAAGACAATGTCAAAAGAATGAGAAGATAAACCACAGACTAGAAGAAAATATTTGCAAAAGACACATCTGATAAAAGACTGTTATCCAAAATATACAAAGAACTCTTAAAACTCAACAATAAGAAAAGCAACCCAAATAATAATGTCCAAAGATCTTAACAGATACCTCACTAAAGGTGATGCTCAGATGGCAATTAAGCATATGAAAAGATGCTTCACATCAATAGTCATCAGGGAAATGCATACTAAAACAATGAAACACTGACACAGTATTAGAATGGCCAATACCTGGAACACTGACAACATTATGTGCTGACAAGGATGTGGAGCAACGAGATAGTCTTTTTCATTTCATGAATCTCATTGTTGCTGATGGGAATGCAAAATGATACAGCCACTTTGGAAGACAGTTTAACAGTTTCTTACAAAACTAAACATAGGTTTACCATACAATCCAGCAATCATGTTCATTGGTATTTATCAAAAGGAGTTGAAAACTTATGCCTACACAGATACCTGCACATGAATGTTTACAGCACTTTTACTCATAATTGCTAAAACTTGGAAGCAACCAAGATGTCCTTCAGCAGGTGACTGAATAAATAAACAGTGATGTATACATCCAGAAAATGGAATACTATACAGCATTGAAAAATGCACTATTAAGACATGAAGGAAGTTTAAATGACTATTACTAAGTGAAACAAGCCAATCTGAATAGTCTACATACTGTGTGATTCCAATTCTATGACATTCTGGAAAAGAAACAATGGAGACAGTAAAAAGACCAGTGGTTGAAAGAAGAAGGGGGAGCAATGACTAGGTGGAGCACAGAGAATTTTTAGGGTAGTGAAAATATTCTGTATGATATCAAAATCATGGCTATTTGTCATTATACATTTATCCAAACCAATGGAATGCACAACAACAGGAATAAACATTAATGTAAACCAGGGACTCTAGGATATTATGGTATATCAATGTAGGTCCATCAATTTTAACAAATGTACCATTCTGGTAGGTGGTGTTGATAATGCGGGAACACATGTACATGTGGGGATAGAGTATTTATGGGAAATCTCTCTACCTTCCCCTTAATTTTGCTGTGAATCTATAATTGCTCTAAATGAATGAAGTCTTAATAACAAAATCTTAACACTATGGTATCTTGTAGTGAGTGCTTAATCCATTGCATCATAATTCTCTCTTCATTCATTCATTGCATATTGGTTGAGCCTGGTTTTTACAGTAATGCATAAAATAGACAAAAATCCTTATGTTAATTTTATTATAGTGGAAAGGCAGATGATAAACAAAATAAACAAATAAATAGACTATATTAGAAGGTAATAAGAAATTTTGAGAAGGCTAAAGCAGGGAAAGTGATTTGTACCAGAAGGGTGGTGTCACCACTTTAAATAGGACAGTCGTAGAAGGCATTGCATAGTTGGTGAGAATTTGAGCAGAGCATTGAAGGAAGGCAAGGAGCAAGCCCTACAGACATTTAGTGGAAGAATATTACAGGCAGAGGAGACAGAATATGCCAAGTGCCCGAGGAACGAGCGTGCCCACTAGTTCCGGAACGTGGAAGAAACCAGAGCAGCTGGAGCAGAGTGAGTCAGCGAACGGCAGGTCCCACACTGATCTTTTACTGCTGAGGTCAGGAGCACTTTCATCTCTACTTCCAATGTGTAACATAAGACAACACTGTAGGAAACACTGCGTAAATTTTCATTGCCTAGCTAAATTACCAACAAACACTGGTAAGTGAATTATTGAATGCTATGAGTTGAATTAAGTCCCACTAAAATTCTATGTTGAAGTCCAACTACCTGTACCTCAGAATGTGTCCTTATTTGCAAATAGGGTCATTTCAGGTATAAACAGTTAAAATGAGATCATACTGTAGTAGGATGGGCCCCTAATCCAATATGATTGCTATCCTATAGAAAGCAGAAATTTGGAGACTCAAACACACAGGGAAAATGCCATGTGAACATGAAGGATGAGATCAGGGTGATGCGTCTACAAGCCAAACCAAAGAGTGGCTGCAGACTAACAGAATCTAGGAGAGAGGCATCAAACAGAGATTTTCCCCATACCTCTCAAATGGAACCAATATGCAGACATCTTGATCTCAGCTTTCTAGCCTTGAGAACTGTGAGAAAATAAATTTCTGTTGTGTAAGCCACCCAGTTTGAGGTACTCTGTTACTGCATCTCTAGCAAACTAGCAAACTAATACACTGAATGAATGTTTCTCTTGACAGAGCCCATACACAGTGTTAAGGGGAAAAAAGATCCAATTTGTAAATGGCTGAACGGCTGAACATTCATTAAAGGAAAATACAATTAGTAAAGAAACATATAGGAAAAGTTCAAATTTGTTAGTTAAGAAAAAAATTTTTGAAAAACAATTGTGATCTCCTATTGTTAGAAAAAATAATGTTGATTCTTAGTAGAGACAATGGTTTTGTAAGAATATAACCATTTTATACTGTATCAGTTAAATCCTTTTGAAAAAAATTTGGCAATAAGCAGTAAAAGCCTTAAAACTGCCCACTACCCTTTGCACAGTAAGTCAAATTCTGGGAATCTATCCTAAAGAAATCATAGAAAATATAGACAAATCTTCATGTAGAAAGATATTTATTGCTGATATTCAAAATATCATACAAATAAAAAATAAAAGAAAACCTAAATGCTAACTATTAAGAGAAGGGTTAAATAAATTATGGTGCATTCACTTACAGGAATATTAAAAAAATTAGAAAAATTTATATGAAGACTGAATAGTACCATTAAGTTCAAAGAAGTAAGAAAGCTCAATATGTGCATTAATTACTTTAATGCAGAAGATACATGCATATGAAAGCTAAGAATGTATTTTTATATTTGTTACATATGTGCATCATGTGGAAAATGTTTTTAATAACATTCAAGAATATCAACATAAGACAACATATGATCAAGTGCCAAAGATACTTGAGACTTTCAGAGAAGAGGAATATCACATCTAGCTGTAGTGGTTGAGGGGAGATGTAATGTAGCAAATTAAACTGGACCCTTACTTTGAGGCCAGAGAAACAAGCACATTCAGAATGATACTCTTAATTTCTGTTTCAACCTCCACATTAGCCGAATTTGGAAAAGTAAGGAATCCACTCAACTGATCTGTGTAAATTTAAGCCAGTAAGTATTAGGGTCCACGGATTCCCATAAAATCACGTGACCTTCATGTCCATCACCAAAATAACATTAATAGCTAGTAGTAGATTCATTTTAGGTTTAAATTTGATTCTTGGAGGATGAAACTGTCACAAAAATGCATCATGATTATTTCCAACCGATTTATGTATAAATTCTGATACAATGGATTGGGCATAAAATTCATTTTAAGAAATGTCATGATCATTCACATAAAAAATGTTCCAAAATTCCTGAAAGATGATCACTGTGGCTTCTGATAGACAATTTAGTAAAAGATGTCAGTCTAACAAAGTAGTAAATTGAACATGCTAAAATTTACCAATCTTTCCATTCTTTCCGAATTTGCAGATAATAATTTATCATTACTCCATTCTAATAGTGTCACTATAATCATGAAACTGTAACTAAACTGAGATACAAAAAGATATATATGAGAGAAAGGAACAGAAAAATTATGAAAATAAGTTTTTTTAGGTAGGGGAAACAAAAAGAATCTTGGAAGAGGGAGAATTGAAAAGAACCCCTTACTGAGTTCTGTGGTCTACAGGGTCAGAAACCATGTCTCAGTCCTCCATCTCACCCACAATTTTAGGCACATGGCAAACAACACATTTCTAAGAAAATAAACACAAGTAAAAAAGATATTATGTAATAATTTTAAGGCTTGTGTTGCAAAAACCACCAAAATCCAAGTCAAAAGTCAAGCCACAAACTGAAAAACATTATTTGCAATATATATGAGAGGAAATATATGAGAGGAAAGGGTTTGCTTTCCTTATACTGAATGGTTCAGATGAGGGAATTTTTCTTCACTTTTTTCAGTGTTGTCTGAAACATTTTACAGTGAGCATTTATTGGGTCTGATAATCAGAAAAAAGTAAGCCTTTGTCCACTTTGAAAAAGTAAACTATTAACATAACCAAAATAAAAAACAGAAGGTAGTTTTGCTTTTCCCAGAATCTCCAATCAATCTCTCAGCCTGAGGTGGTACCTCTCTCAATCTACCAACTCAGACCACGGAACCTGCCCCAAAGACAACATCCTAAGGCAGGAGGAATCACCACAGAATCAGTATAGCAGAAATCTCAAGATTTGCGTGGTAGGCATAATAGACTTGCTTAATAATGCAGTGCTCAAAAAGAAATCTTAAATAAGCATGAGGCCTATTGATGAATGTGCCGAATCAATTTAACATTGTTATTACTCCCTGTTTAAGGCACTTTACATTGTTAATTAATGTTGGTTGATATTAGAAGTCCTGTTAATTACAACCAAAATGTCAAGTAGCATTCCAGCAAACACATATTCATTTATATTACATGTCTATGTTTAATTTCTTGGGGGAGAAAGAAACATATTTGAGACACAGAGGGTAATTTTACATGATGCCAACACAGAATGGGCTCCTGGTTTTTTTGTTTAGAGCTGTTTTTAGATGTGTATATATTTCATTGAATTTACTTTAAAAAATTCTTCTTTAGAGATAATAATTAAGATAAAAAATACAATGTAAAAGATGTTGAAATGCCTAGGACTGAAATCCATACCTGTTTATGAATAACACAGCCTTTTGTTGATGTTATTAGAAGTACAAGAGACTATTTTGTTCAGCTTCCAGATTTTCCCTTCTTGCACTTAGCATCCTTGAGCAAGACAGAGTGTGTTCTCAAGACCTTGCAATGGAACATAGGCTGTCATTCGTTGAGAATCACTTTGAAATGCTAAATACAGTTGAACTATCAGCACAAGCTAATTAAAAGGCCACTCTTCAATTCCAAAGCCTAAGTGAAAAAAATAATCTTTCCCTTACTATCAGCATACTGAAATTGGTTATGTTCTCCAACATACTTAGGATTAATTCATATATACATGGACCAAGAAAGACATTTCCCCTCCAATATCAAAATAAACAATTTAGGGATAATTTTGCCACACCTTGTAGATCAGTGGTTCAGGGTAAAGCAAGGTATTACATCTGCGAGACCACCTGCAAAGTTTTCAGCTCTTTAATTCTATTTGAGTGAGTTATTTTTTCCCCTATGCCTTATAAGTTTATTAAACAATATTAATTCAAATCCCAGGCTATAAACAAAATTTTACAAAATCAAAACTTTTCCTTGACCTATACTTCCCTCCACCCCTCTTCCCATTAAAAAAAAAAAAAAAAAAGCCCTGTGGTAGAAGTAGAAGCCAAGGGGAGAGAAATGAGGGCTGGAGTCAAAAAGACAGTTGTGGAAGCAGGTAACACTGCACAGAGACATAGGAGTTAACTCTAAGGGAGACAAAAAGCTGCTGGAAAATTTGAGCAGAGGAATACTTTTAATTGTTTGGCATTTTAACAGAAATGTATGTTGGTTGAGCATAGACTATATGTAGGGCAACAGTCAAATCAGAGGCCAGTTAGGAGACTATCCCACCAAACCAGATTGAAAGATCAAGGTGAGTTAAACCAAATGGTGGCAGGGGCTTTGTGAGAGATGGCTGATTTGTCAATACATGTTGAAGGTGGAGGCAAAATGATATGCTAATTAGAAATGAAAGGAAAATGGGAGTCAGGGTGATTCCAAGATATTTGACCTGAGTAAATGAAGGCATGGTAGCTATTGGCACAGGTGGGAAGAATTTGTAGAGCAGGTTGGTAGGAGGAATGTTGGAGTTCAGTTTTCGAAGTGTTGGCAATGTCTGGAACTTGGAAACTTCCATGTAGATATAGTGGTGTTAAGTAGATCACTGAATAGACATGTCTGAAGTTAACATGATGACCAAGAAAGTGAGGGCAGATGGAGAGAAGAGCACAGTTAGAGAACTGGGCACTCTGCTGTTTAGTGGTCAAGAAGAGAAAGAACAAGCAAAAATGACTCAGTCACTGGTGTGGGAGGAAACCAGGTGAGTGGCTGTCTGTAGACTGAATTAAAGAAGTATATTAAGGATGAAGGAGTTATCATTTGTGTTAAGTAGGGATAATGAGATAACTAAATTGGTGACTAAGAACTGACCCATGGATCTTGCAATGTGTGGTTTCCTTGGTGACCATTGATAAGAGGGCTTCCCAGATGTTAAGAGTAAATATCTAACTGCGTCAGTTCAAGAGAAAATCAATCAGCAGAATCCGGAGTGTGGAAAGCTCTCCACAGTCAAAGAAAATAAACTTCTGGGAAATAAACATAGAGAAGGGATGCCTGTTAAAACATTTCAAGAGACAAATTGTAATATATGGATTCACATACAAACCACAAAATAAATCCACAAAAATTTGGTCTCAAAGTATAAAACAAGATTTGTAAGACTATGGAAAATTTCATATTGAACTGGATAATAATAATAGGGTTATTTTTTAAGAGTGATTATTATAATTATGTTTATCATTTGTTAAGAGTATTTCATGTCTTATAGAAATAACTGCAAAATAATTTACAGATAGAATTATATGATGTCTAGGATTTACTTCAAAAGAACCCAGTGGTGGGTGGGAGTAAGGGTGAGAAGAAGAAACATAAAGATGAGATAAGATTGCCAAGTGTTAATAATTGTTAAAGCTGAGTGATGAGACATGGGGGTACTATTTCTACACTTTTGTAAGTATTTGAAATTTTCTATAGGAAAAAATTGAAAATATGGAAGAAAGAAATAGACCCCAAGCATAGGTAACTTGGTTCAAGTTTTGCTATCAGGGGAGGAGATTAATGTGCAATCAATAGCCAGAGGGGAAGAGGTGTTAAGGGTTGTTTTTAAGAGTTAAGTGCTGATTTTATTTCTTTATTGTGGCAATGATTTCCAAGAAGAAATCATTTCTTTCTGAAATTTCTTTTCAGAAAATTTTATTTCAGAAATTTCTGAAAAATCATTTAATTCTTTAGTAACTAGAATTTAAATTATAGTGGTGAATTTAAGAGCAGTCAGGAATTTTTGTAAGAAGTCAATATCCATATATTCAATTTCAGTTGAAACCACAGAATGCTTAAGAATCAAGCACATTCTAAACTTGCTAATGTTCTCATTTTTTTCCAATGTAACCAACAATCATCATCCACTCCTAACTGTCCTTCAAAAACACCCTCAGAAACCTTCTAACTAAATAACATTGACTGAAAATTGTTTCAAAATCATAATCTGCTAACACATTTGATTAGCAAACTATGAATTAAAAAAGAAACAAGGAAAATTGACCATAATTCATGCAGCTTACTCCTTAAAATCAAAGTTTCCAACTCACTGACCTCTAGAGTTATTATTATTAAATGTTTTCCTTAATTCTGCATACTCATTTTTTTACCCAATATTGGTGGCTAAGCTAACAAGTACTGAGTTTTTGTGTTGCAACAACTAGTCAGGAATAAATAGTGAGCAGGTGAATGTCTGTTTCTATGTTTTCTATTTACGGTAGAAAAGAACATTCACAGTGATTGTTTGACACTTGTTAGTTTCCTTTGTAACAGAAATTTAAGTATTGCCTTCCCCTCCCTTATTCCTATCCTTAGTTTCCTGCATCTTGTTCTTATTTCATATATTTTCTTTCCCTTCATCTGACTCTTTCAATGAACATTAGCTCTAAGTTCCATTAAACATGATTTAATTTCAGATTTCCATTCTAGGAACAGTATCTGGACAGAACAGGAACACAAAGTAGATCTGTCAGCTCTTTTTTAGTAGGTTTATCTGGCCAGATACTTGGTCTCTGAAATAGATCAGCAATTTCAGAATAAAGGACCAAGTTTCCTTCTTGGCTTGTACAAAGCCTCTTTCTATGACAAATCCTTAAGTAATAGGGAGAGAGTTTATTCCCCTCTTTCAGCAAGGGCCAAGATCCACTAGATAAGGTAAGCTCCAGAAATGCAGTGAACCATGCCAATTACTTGGGTTGCACTCAGCAAATATATTTACTTCCTGCTAGATCAAACTACACTATTCATTATTTATACTCCTATTTCTATAGAGTGGCACAAAATTATAGCAACCAAAAGTTGCTAAAATATGTCAAATGGATAAAAACATAGGTTTGAAAAAACAATTTGGGATCATTTTTCTCATAATACCCCCTATACAAAACTAAACCACCAAGTGCACTCAACGATCTGTCAGTTACAATATTGCAGTTGGAATATTAAAACAAAATGCTTGTTGAAATATTTTATCTTCCCAGAACTGCTGAGCAAAGATTCCTGGGAGATGTTCTTTCTTCGCATTTGAAAATTAGCTTCTATTAAGTTATGTTGAAAGTCAAATAACTAAAAATATTCCTTTGAAAAGGAAATTGTAGTATTTTGTCCATAAAATAAATAGCTTTACAAGATAAACATCAGTCTACTTAGCTGTAATGTAAATGTATAGATAAGGTGAGCAAGTTAAGTGAGGACTATCCTAGGAAAAGTCATCACTGTAACTGTGCAGAAATTTGGGTAAACCTTCCTCCATACATGGTCAGCTTTTAGCTCGTTATGTTCATTATTTTAACTCCTCAGAAACCAACTTCGTATTCTGTGGGTGAACATGTCAACAGAATAAAAGTTTTTTTTATTATTAACATAGTATTTATTTGACTATTAAATCAGCAAGTAACAAACCCTTCAGGTTTCCCTATTGGAGAATGTCAGACACACCTGAATGTGTATTTTCTTTGTAAAAACCTTCTGACTCACTGGGAGCCAGGCAAGGCTATCGATAACTTCCTCTAAATCCGTACAGGAGTCATTTATTCTACCACCTTACCTATACAGCCAATATTCCATTAGCAAAAGTAACTATTATGTCACTATTATTCTGCTTTAACCCAAAATACACAGGAGTCGATTCATTTTTAGATCCCTGAAGTCCCTTACTTGGCTTCACTCTCAGGATGTTTAGGGATATGCATTTTTGTGGTTCGTTTCTTTTCACATTGTGAAAGATAAGCAACCCTAAAGTGTGATATATCATTTGGATGGTAAAAAGAAGGTAAAAACGAGGGAAGAAAAGGTTTAACTCACTTTCAGTGACAATAATTAGCATTTTATTTTCTCCCCTATGGACCCAACAGTAAAGCTCAGATAGAAAAGTTGCATCTGATTATAGTTTCCTTGATATAAATGCTTAAGGTAACACAAATGCAAACGCTCCAGGGATTTTTTTTTTAATCCAGTTAAAATAATAAACCTAGAATCACGAAATTCCCTACATGCCCGTATCTGTTATTTCCCTTCTTAGCTCAGTATCCTTCTGTAGTCTCCTGCTCAACTACAAACCAAGCCGTGCTCTTCCATCTGCTTATCAATACTTTATTTTAATTTGTCACGCACTCGCTCCTTAAACATTTCTTTTCTTTTTTTTGCTTTTGGAATCTTCTGTTTCTTCTTTACATCTACTTTTCTGATGTTTATTAAAAATTCATCTGCCTTTTTTACCCACATTGTAAGCCACTGCGTCTGTCCTGTCCTTCCCTTTGTCTCATTTTTTCCTGGCTCCTTGTGTCTCACCGCTAATGCACGTGGGCCTCCCACAGGGCTGAAGTCCCTGCTGAAGGCACTTTCTTGCCTTGCTCTGCAGATCAAGAGATAACCAGACTGAATGCTACATACATGCAGGAACACACACTGACTGCAATCCCGGAAACAAGAAGACTGGTGAGGAGGTTGTATCAACTTCTCCAGCAGAGGAAAGATACTGGGGGGTTGAAACTGCAAAGAAATGAAACAAAGTAAGAGGCAGAGAAAGTGTGAAGAACAAGAAAAGCAAAGTAAGAGGGAGGAAAGGGAGTGGCTAGGTAGGTTTTTCACTAATAGTTATTAATTGCAGTCTATCAAAAAACCTGTCATCTTTGGCTTAGAATTAGTCCCTCAACCAGGCTCAGAAAGACAATTTTAAAAATGTATTCTTTAATTAGTATATAGATTAAGATGAAATTACTTTTTTCTTTTAATTTAAGGTTCTAAAATGTAAAATACATCTAGACTAATAACTATTATTTGTGCATTAAAGTAGGTTACAACTGGCCCCCACAAAACTTAATATATGTCCTATAGAATAGGAATAAAAAAGGGTTCAAAAAGAGAAAAAGAGAAGAAAATAAGCTAGATTTAAGGCCAAATATGGTTATTGTGAACAAACTTTTAACTGGAATCTGAGCTTCCTGGTTGCTAAGAATAAAGATTAATGTGATGTGTAGTAAATCCTTATAAACAGCTATAAGGAAATGAATAAATTCAAGAGAAACAAACTTTTGCCTAAGCTAATTTCATAACACCAGTTCTTACACTTTTGTAACATAATTCCTTTTGAATGTCTCGACACCTATAACCTGTTATCCTTAAAAAAAGCACAAATACACATCACATAAAGTTTATGTACAATTTCAGAAGGTTCATGGACTGTCTCAAGACCATCTCTGAAACCCCTAGAAGTCCAGGTCAAGTGTTCTTGTTTTTGGAATTGGGGAAAGGAGTATGGGGGAAGGAGTACCCTGTAAGTCATAGTGGATAATGACATCAGAAATCGCAAAAACTATATGTTTCATGTTTTTCTTATTTATATTAGGAGGCTAATATTAAAGGATAATTCAGTGAAAATAGTTTTGTAAGGAAGGTAGAGGCATGAACTACAAATGTCCAATCGCAATATTTATATTTTAACTTTTACCCAGCTGCCCTTACCTTTATTTGCTTCCCTTAATTTTTCATTACATAACTGACATTTAGTCATTTCTTTAAATATTCTACTATTCTATGTAGTATAGAATGTACAATATTCAGATGAATAAATCAAATAGCTGTTTATCATTCCCTTACTTTATTTTATAATTTAATAATATACATGCCCAAACAAAATATTATTTGGTTTTCCTTATTTGTAGACTTTATAAACTAAAATCATATTTTATACAGCCTCTTGAATTTTTCTTTTCACCCAACGTTATGCCTCCAAAATTTATCATGCTATTGCATGCCACTCAGTTCATATCTACTATCACACAATATTTCACTGAATAAATAAACCACAATTTATCCCTCTCCTATTAATGGACATTTAGATTGATTCCAGTCTTTAGCTATCAGAAACTGAGTTGCTCTCAACATTTTCTAGGAAAAAGGTTTTTTTCTGGGGATGCAGCAGGGAGGAACACATAGAACATTATTAGTAATAGCTTAGGTCATGGGTTAGCTGATTATATGGATGTTCATTAATTATAATGCTTTAAAACTTACCTCAAAGCTGTTCATATTCTTTTGTATTTATCAAACACATTTTTAAAAAAGGAAGCTGAAAAAGCCATTGATAATATTTTGTAATATTAAAATTTTTGGAAAATGGACAATTATGCTTTAAAAGATATTGGCAGTTTCATTAAGCACCAAAATTATCATAAGTAAAAAATCATTTGTTGGGATTCTGATCTCCACTGATTATCATGTAACAATTTTGCTTTCTACCATGTTACTGGGACTTACTAAATGAATAGCATGACTTTCCATTTTCCTATATTACTGCTTCCTTAGGTTGGGCTTTTGATAAGAAACAGCAGAGTTCGAAGTGATTTGACACCAGAACCAGTATCTGCCTGTTTTCCTATAAATTATTGCATAACATAAATACAAGATATTGAATCACTTTTGTATTGTCTTTATCTGAAATATCACTATATTCACTGTATTATAATAGCCTGATGCTAAACTGAGGAAAATCCTGTAATTATAACATATAATAGAAGACAGTCGGGGCTTACATAAACTGCTCCCCATCTGCCTTCTAAGAAAATGTAGGACCTTCTAAGGACCATGTATTGCTTTTTGCATATAAAACATTAGGTGGATCTGAGTGCATTCTTTTTATTTTGTAAAACAGTACTAGTATTGTACCATAGGAAAGAAGTATTAAAATGCAGGTGTAAGGTGTATAATTAGGTATTGAAGTATTTTTAAAGCACTGTTAAAGTGACTGTATTTCCAAGTGAGTTCCAATCATCATGCTGCCTTAACATGCCCTGTATCTTTCCTTTACTTTTTTAAAAGTTATGCATATTGGCCACCTCTACTTTAAGGCCTAGAACTGAACTCAGTCTTCCCACATGACCCAAAAATTTGGGAGTATACCACTCAAGAGAAAGACTCATTAATTTTTCCAGCAATACTGGGGAGACCATACTGATCACGCTAAAGGTGAACCCTCAGCCTATTCTAACTATGCCCTGACTTCAAAATGCCAAATACCCAAAACCACCAAAGGGATGCTGGAAAGCTACCAACTTTGATGCTCCAGAGAGGTGGAAACCTTTTTGTAAATCTCATCCAAATAGACATAGTCCTTCGCACCCTCACCCTCTCCTCAGAGATGGAGGCGGTTGGGTTCCACTGCTTTTTTTTTAATTCTCCTTTCCCTCGGCTTTGGTCTCAGGATGGATGCAAGTGCCAAGTGGAGAGCCCAGAACACAACACTTTTTCTGTGTTCAGTCCAGTCGAAACCTCCCAGGACAGAGTCCAAGACAGAAAAATAAGTTCCTCACTATAAGTCTCTATTGCATGCCATATTCATAATTACTTTATAAAACTGCTTATCAGTGTCACCAAGTCTTCTAAGCAAATCTAATGGTCTCTACTTCTTCATTAGTCTGACATCTCTTTAGCATTTGACCCAAAACCTCCCTCTTGCCATTCTTAATTTGGAAAAGATTGCTTGATTTTGTTCTACTTTTAAGAATTCTTCATTGTTTCTTTTAGTGGCTCTTCTTCCTTGTATTAGTTAGGTTGTGTTTCATAACCATTATTTAATTAACAAACTAAAGGTGAGTAGTTTGGGATGGGCTCTGCTGATCTTAGCAGGGCTGGGTCATCAGTCTCCAGTGAGCTGGTGAGCTATTGAGAGATCGGGGACCTCTGGTCTCTCACCTGCCAGGAGGTCTGCTTGGGTCTCTTCATGGTAGTTGCAGAACTCCAAGAGCAATAAAAAAGCAAGCCCCAACATGCAGGCACTTTACTATTCTCCCATTGGCCAAAGCAAGTCACTTAGCAAAAGTGAGAGTTTGTGTGAGAAGAGACTGTGCAAGATGCAAGAGGTTTGAACAAACAGAGCTGTTTCTATGATCTATGCACTGTGCTTACTTACCTAAATGATAAGCATTTCTAAAGAACTGATTTTTGATTACTTCTCCTATTTCTTAGACGCTGAATCCATAGTTCTTATAATTCTTGTTAAGTCTACAATACTCTGCAGTTCTTATAGTTCTGTGACATCTATAATGTCTGTGTGTGAATGCTTTCAAAAATACATCTTTACAAAATAAACTTATCTCTGCCCCAGTTCTTATATTTCTAAATTTCTCCTGGACATTTCACTGAGATGACTTTGTAGTACTTCAAATTCAACATGCCTAAAACTGAATATACTGTATTCTTTTCTGCTTCAACCATACCACCCCCAATAAAAATTACTTTATGAAATGTATACTTCTCTTAATATTTCACCCGGTCACAAATCACATATTTTTCAATCCTCTCTTCTCCTACATCTAATTTGTATTTTTGCCTTTATTATTTACCAGATAAAAATGTTGTTGGAGTTATTTAGATTTGAGTTCAATTTTCTCATCCTAAAAATAGTGATAAGAAAACTTGCCATGCAGGGCTACTATGATTAAAGTAGCTGGTGTATATAGTTTTGTGTGCTAGGCACATCGAAGGTACTTAAAAATGTTAATTATTTCCCTTCCCCTAAGTCTTCTTGATTTTTTATTCATGAAGTTTTTGTCTATCACTACTCTTTTCTTTTTTAACAGTACCAGAACTTGAAATTAAACCCTTATAACCTCATGAGGACCTCTAGAGCAACTTCCCCATTCCTACCTAACTTCTCTCTTCTCCAATCCATTCCCACACGATCACAGTCTTTTAAAAGCTCTCCTTTTTATTTTCTATCAGACATAACCCAAACTGGTTAACCATGAACACATGGTCTTTTCCAAAACCTTATCCCAACCTTTTTTCCAGATTTACTTTTCATTGCTCTCTCCATGAATGTTTCAACAATGCTATACAACTTACAATCCCTGAACGGACTTTTATTTCCCTTCCTCTGTTTTCAACAATGTGTATTGAATTGTCCCATCCATAAGCATTTAATAAAACTGAGTAAGAGTGTTTCCACCACATGGAATTTACAATTTCAGAAAAAAAAAGTCTTACCTCCTGAGATTATAAATTCTTTGGAGCAAAAACACTGTCTTAAATAGTTTTCCAGGCATGATGCAGAAAACAAAAGTATGCTGCCCTCAGAGACTTCTGTCTCCTACAAAAGATAGAAGTTTTACAGCTAGCCATTATATGATAAAAGTACAAGCTCTGGAAGCAGGCTGGAAGCAGTCCAATCTCAATTCCATTTTTTGTTATCTGTATTGCCTTAAGCAGCTTACATAAACTCTTTTTGCTTCAGTCTCCTCATCTATAAATGGAGATAATAAAAGTATGTACTTCATAAGATTGTAATATATCAGGTAATGCAAGTGAAATTATTTGTGTGGTGACTAGCACAATGGTAAGTCTCAATAAATGTTAGTTATTATTATTAACTATTTACTAACAAGAAATAAAAAATCATAGGGAAAATGAATTATGAATCCTTTCTATTAAGGATAGAAAACGCTTCTTGGAAGAGGATCATGTTAGCTGAGCCCTGAAAGAAAGGTGTAGTTCTTTCCAAAGCAGCACTAATCTCTTTTACCACTGTATACATTCATCCATGTATTTGTTTCTTCATTCATCCATGAAACAATTATTTTCTTAAGTGACTGCTACATCACAGACAGTTCGTGCTACTTTTATGGCATTTATAGGCATCTGTCTTGTGCTTCTGAGAAAGAGAAGCATCCCCTGACATCCAGGAGGCTGGCCTGGTGCTTCTGACCAGGCTTTGCTATTCTGTTGAACATAATCTCACAGACCATCATCAGAGAAGGCCACTCTGTGACCGTGATGCACCAAGGGGGTGGGGGAAAAGATCAGATCATTCTTGATCATGCCTAAACACTCACAGAAACATGGACATAGTCCAACCACAGAAATGACCAAATATCCAGCTATCTTGGACAACATAAGTGACTGCCATTTCTTTGCCAATTACAGCTTTAATATCAAACTAGTCTTCCCTCCTTCTCAACAAGATTTATTAAGATACCCAATCACACAGTTATACCCTCACTTCCTGACAGCAAAAAATTCAGAGCAAAGCCTTGCTTCCTTAAACCTTCCCCCAAACCATACTCCTAAACCCTATAATGCATCCTTTCTAATATGCTTTTACTGAGATGCTCCACTATCATCCATGATGTGTGTTCTTCTTCCCTGTAATGAATAATAAGCCACAACAGGTGAATTCCTGATGGTCTTTGGCTGAAGACAAACATTATTGTTTTATTTGTCATTCCACCAAATATTATAAAATTCTCCGGAGAAGCACTGTTTTACTCATTTTGGTATCTCCCACTATACAAAAACAATGCCATTAATAAAGAAAGTAGACACAAAAAATATATTGATTTTTTTCAATATATAATGAAATACAGATTCATGTATTCCACAGACTCTATCTTCTTCAATGACAAGAAATGCTGAAAAGATTTTGGAGAAAGTGTCCTGAGTCCTACTTCACAGAAATGACACAGGGACCCTCCAGAGATGACTGCCTGGCAGTAACTTTGCAAGCAGCACAGTGCTGGAGTTTGTAGGATGATGTTCTTCCTGTAATGGGAATCTTGGTACGTCATAAATAATTGATATTCAGAAATAGCAAAAAGATATTTCAATGTGACATTGGAATAGCATTAGAGTGACTTTAAATCTACCAACACTGCTGACCTTTCATAGGAACCATATGGGATTCTTCTGAATTACCCAAGTTGTGCTGCAAATGTGTTATGCAACATTTATGTTAATGGATATATTTATTTTGATATAAGATTCTAAATGCCTTTCAAATTAGATAAATTGCAAAATTTCTTACTAATAGCATTTCTATATTGAAAAAGTTTTTATTTATAGAACTTCTTGAATTGCATTCTCATTTTACACTTAAAAAAAGCACAGAATTCTTAAAAAAAATCTCTGAAACATCAAGTCTGAAATTTAAAGGCACTATAAAACATGCCATTTGAATAAAAAAGAAAACAAAAACGTTAAAGAATCTAACACTAAAATTAATTCAATTTTTAAATAGTAAAAAATTTAACTGAAAAGCTTTGTAGAAAAGGATGACATCATAACAAGACAAAAAGATCTTACACAAGGAATAATCCATTATAGCAGTTAAAATTAGCAGAATAAGCAAACATTTTAGTAATATAGATGACATGATCTACATTTGCATCTATGCATTTAAGCAAAGTTCTTCTGTTACTTTAATCTTCAAAGAATCATGCACATAAATTAATATTAAAGTTCCAGGCTTCAGTAGCCACAAGGAGTTATGAAATACCACTCAAACTGCTATTAATCTACATAAATAACCCTCCCCAGAAAAGCTGGTCCAATCTTTCCAGTGCTAAGAAGTGCTAACAACCCCCATTAAAAATGGGAGGCAGAGAATGCTGCAGAGAAATAAGCAGCTAATTAGCAAGAAAACTAATAAAAAGAACACATAATTATTTTGTTTGAGGGTAAATGAGAATCTATTAATATTCAGTAAGAGTCAAATGCTCAGCATGCAGAAACTGAAAAATATTTCATATACATAATAATTTGATATTATGTATGTTGAGCATAAAAACTGAACTTACAAGTCTGGCCCCACAACATTAATTTTGTAAATTGAGTTTTGGTTTTCTGACCATTTAAAAGCTCAAGCCAGTAATTCCTTTACTCTAAGTATAACTACAATATAGCTTAATATCTATATATGTAATTTTTAGATCCACTTCAATGAGATTCACAATCTTTTCATGGTTTGATATTCATTCTACATTACAAAAAAATATTTGAATCAGTCTGTGACCCCCTAAGTAGTTTTTCTCCAGGGGTGGATTAGAGCCACTAATTTCTGGGAGCCTGGTAATTATGTATTATGACTATGAGTCCATTAAAAAATTAAGGCATGAACAATTCATTGAGAACAGAATGCAAAATTACTTATGCCTTAAGTGAGGAAACTCAGCAGATTTTCCTGGTAGGTAAAGAAGCAATTCAGAGAGGAATAGTTGAAGAAAAGAGGCTATTCTGTCAGCTACTCTTTAAAACACCTGAGATTTATAGATAAGCAATCGTTCATTTAATTATCCATTTGTCCAGCTAGTATTTATGAGGACTTATTGTGCATATGCACCACACTAAGCTCTGGGACCCAAGGCAGTGGCTCCCCTTCCCACTTCCCACATCCAGAGTTAGAGTCTTACAGAATATAAATAAGTAATAATGGCAAACGATCTAAAGGTTCTAAGCAGAAATGCTTAATGCAATCTGGAATGCAGGAAAGGTTACAGGAAGAGAGGAATCCACAAGACCTAGTGGATAGAATATAGTAGCTGCTTATAAAAAGTTAGTCCACTTTGCTTTATAGAAAACAAGATGAGACCTAAAGGAGGAGTGAGAGTTGGTCAGGAAAAGAGGAGGGAAAGGTTTGCAAGCAGGAGAACAGGCTGCCCGTGTGAGGCCCAAGCCTGCGTGCAGGTGAGGGAGAGTGAGGAAGAAAGACGGAAGGATGTTCAGTGTTTGAGAGCCCTGTTACAGGGAAGAAATACTGTGAAAGAGGCTAGAGTGGCAGGTATACAAAGAATGATCTATTTAGACAAAAGTAAAAGAAGAGCTGCCCCACTAAGTAAAACATTTATGAAGCCCCTACTATGTGTCAGCTTTTCTACAGTGCACTGTACAAATAATCTCATTTTTGTTATACAATGATCCTATGAGGTAGGTGCCATTTTTATTCCTATTTTACGGATGAGAAACTGAGGCAGAGGGTTCAAATAATTTGTTCAAGGTCACACAGCTAAGTCATGACAGAGCCAGATAATCTGGGCCCGTAGCCTGTGTTCTTAAGCACACCAAAAGGGCAACCAGCATTATATTTCAGTTATAACTCCATACCACTGACACTTGGACCTAGGTTAAATAACCACCAAAGAGCCCAGATTGCTCTGATTTTTATTTGCCTGTAGATCCTCATTATGGTATTAGCAGTTGGAAAATCCAAAGTTTTCTGAGCTGATAACCAGTGTTAATTGAATATTGTTTGTTTTTCTTTGGGGATCCACAAGACCTAGTGGACAGAAGATAGTAGATGCTTATAAAAAGTTAGTACACTTTGCTTTATAGAAAGTTTTGTCTGCTTTGACCGTGTCAGCTTGCTGAAATGCTTGACTTTTATTCATCAAAAAATAACATCAGGATGTGCCTACAGAGACAAATCAAACATTTAAATAAATTCACTTGAACAAAAATGGTCCATTTACATTGTCAATAGGTGTTTATTGCTCGAGTCAAGGGGTAGAGAAAATGGCCATTTTCTCCTCCTCTCCATTCCTGGTACATAATTGGTCTGACATCTGCCAGTCACCAAGGACCCACCAATGGAGTTCTTCCCAAAAGAGGCGGATGGGAAGTAGAGAGCATGTTTGAGGGGCAGAGCATGAGCCCCAGCCAGAGGAGACGGATGGGGCCAGGCCTAGCTAGCAAATTCGAGAAAGATGTGAGTAATAAAAAACCTTTCTCCCAAACTACTCTTTCCCTTGACTTATTTCAGTTTCACTGGATTTATAGAAGACTTGTACCAGGCCAGGAACACACTTCCCGATGGAGCTACAGTCTTTGAAAACTAGCCACAAAAAGAAAGGCATAAATGATCCAGATAAAGAACATCTTTGGGACTGCTGGCCCACAGGTGTTTGTGTAGTGATTTAAACTACCCAAAATAGATATGTCAGATTGGTTTGTGAATATTCTGATAACTTTTACTTTATTTATTTATCAACAGCAATTTTAATTTTTAAGCTACTTCTTCTACTTTAAGATTCAAAAGTTGGGTTCATATCCCAGCTGAGAAAGAAATCTACTGAAAACTAGGAACAGTGTGTACAATTTGTATTGGATAGTTATTAAATTCAGAAAGATTGAAATCAACAAATAGTGAAGCTGTAATATTTTTAAATGTGGTGTGAGAG
This sequence comes from Smutsia gigantea, assembly GCA_032199065.1. Lineage (NCBI taxonomy): Eukaryota > Metazoa > Chordata > Mammalia > Pholidota > Manidae > Smutsia > Smutsia gigantea. The sequence goes on from JAVSCE010006539.1 coordinate 36,282, forward strand.
AATTCTCTGCCTGAGAATATACCACTTGATGTCTCTATCCTACACTCTTCAAGCCAAACAAAGGCAATGATCACAAGTTAAATAAAATCTTGACAGAGCTCTTATCTGACACATTAAAAAGGAGCACAATTAGGAAAATATGCCCTAAACAAATGGAGAGAAATTCCATTACCTTGATATTTCATAAAATTCTAACACTTTTATTCCATAAGCATAAGCCACCAACAAAATTACATGTTTCAAATATTTATTTTTGCATTCTTTTCCAAGAGAGACCACAAAGTGGCAAAAAGGAGAGGAGATGGAAATAATCTACCTTTATGCAGCAATAAGAGGAGAAGAAAAAGCTTTCCACAAAATAATGCTAATCCTAGTTTAATTTAGAATAAAAGTGTGTGGACACCACCTAATATACACTTAAACAATCAGGCAGACAACTTTTGAAACTCTTTGTATATAAATGATGCCATATCTGTATTATACAATTGCCGATCATTTTTCTTTTCATCAATATATTACATGAACATTTTTACAACAAAAACTTAGAATTTAAAGTCATTTCTCTTGGCTCCAAGATTTATATGTAAGTAATTTCCATACCATTATTTTCTAGGTGAAATTTATATCTCTAAAAACACTGTGAACAAAAATGTAAAAAGAGTTATTAGTGATCAGACCCTAAGAGTAAGGTTTTTCAGGAATTCCTTGTAGAAGATATGAAAGAAAAATATTCATCTATGAAAGGATCTAGGATTTCAAGTTGAAGTTAAGATAAATACAGTTCTTCCTAAAGACAAAATAAATCATTAAGATTAGGTTTATTATATCACTAAATGCAAGATACTCAAAAAAGGTAAAGCATTTCCAGGTGTACAAATAATCAGTTATTAAATTGGTCTATCATTTAACAGTAGTGTAGTTCTTTTTCAAACATCTATACTTCCTATGATTAACAATAACAAAAAAAATCGAACACTAAAACTGTCAACTGTTTTGCCATGGCACTAATAACTCCAGATGTGTTGTTTTCTTATTAATGCAAGTCAAGAACAAAGACACAACTGATGAATAATAATGTACACTGCATTGCATTAAACTAGTCTAGGTGGGAATCAGACGATTGAATTTTCATTGGCTTCCCATTGCCTCTCATCTCACATGTGAATATAGACAATAATCTCTTCTTAACACTATATACTGAGCTCATTGTAAAATAAACAGACAACTTTCACAGTATTCCTAAGGAAAAAATGAAGTATAAGTTTGAAAAATTCACTGAAGATATTAAAAGAAGTTGCTGCAATGTAATTCCCTGATACTAAGGCACTGTGTGGGCCACCTGGACACCTTCACTCAGAGAACTGTTAAGTTAAAATCACTTCTGCTTGAAATGGAATGGAATTCTAGAAGCTACAGCTACCTGCACTAAAAGCATTGAAGTAATTTTAGCCATTTGGTGCCAAGAACCCTCCTCATTACCCTGGGTTCCCAAGTGAAAGCCATAGTATACACTTCAAGGAAAACCAGGGGCCCATGCTGACCAGGAGGCACAAAAGCAACATCTCTGGGCATCAGGTTTTTATTCCAGTGGGTGTGAGAATCCCAAGGGACGCCCACTATAGAGATACAGGATGGCAGTGACGCATGGGAACATTGCCGATGACCAATTCCAAGAGGAAAGACAGCCTCTAGGAATCCAAAAGTAGCCATAATACTTCAGTTGCCTTAGTTTGTGTTTGTTGGGCAAAGAGAATCTAAGTGAGTAAGGGCAACGTGCTTGAGCCTGTTACCCAGACATTACCACTTCTGAGCTGCTCATCTTGTTTCAGTTCACTTGCTTCCTTCAGCATCTGTTGTCTGTCAAGTATGAACGTAGCTGAACCACTACATGTGAAACATAAGAGCTCATGTTCCCACATAGTCAGGGAACCCAGACATCCAGGAGACCTCACACACCCTACAGATGGGGAAACAAAGACCCTAAGCAGTTGAATGAATTAAATATATTTAAAACTAGTAGATTATGAATTCAAGGCACTAGTATCAATATTATAGTACATATTCTAATAGCATACATTTGTTATGCTGAATATAAAGATGTATAATATGCTACCTTACATGGAAATCATATAGCAGTGAAAACATAAATGCACATATGGAAGCATCAAGTGAATAAAATATTTCCTATAGATTATCATAGAAAATAAATGTTCACATAGCTGTTTTTCTCACTTGAGAACTGATCAAGTCCATTCATCAAAAGTCTAGATTTCAATCCATTTCTATTTAGGCATAAAATTAGAACCTTTTTAACATTTATAGGCTCTTGGTGTTAGAAAGAGTCTCAAAAATCACCAAACCTCTGTTTGGCTCTTCTTTACCATCTTATTCCCTGGGCTAGTGAGGGATGTTCCGGCTCATTAAAAAAAAAAAAGAAACACATGAGAAAAATGAGTGAATCCTTAGTGGTTCCTCTACTAAGGATCCATTCTATAAAATGAATCCTAAGACACATTCCCAGTCTTGGGTTTCACTGGAACCAGGCAGGAGTGAGTTCAGGGCAAAGAACAGTCCCCACTTGCTTCTCCACCCGCCAGATCCCAAGTATCCGCTGTCAGGATGCTTTATCAACTTGACGTTCAACCACCACGAGCATAACTTTCCCCTGCCCCACTCACCATGCCACTACAGTGCCTGGCACTCAAAGGTATGCATGGATGGATGGATGGATGGATGGATAAGTGAATAAGTATGTACATTTTTCCTCTAGTTCCACTCTAACTCATATAATTTATTCAAATAGCAGGGTAAAGTCTTTATCTCCTCCTCTGGGAAAATACTGTTGTTATCTTTCTTGCTAAAATTTACTAAATATCTGTAGCTGGGCAGTTTCTAGTCATAACAAAAACCAGAAGATACCATAATTTGGGTAGCATAACTCCGTAAGTGGGACTCAAAGAAAAAGATCTAATCCTGATTTCACCTGGAAAATGTAGTGAAAAATTAACATCCTTTAAATGTTACTTTCCATGTTAGTTAGCCCTGTGTGCACCTATCAGAAAGAAAGGGATTAAGATTAGAGTTAGGGCTAGGGTTGATGCTGCAAAATTTGTTTTAAAAAGAGAGCTGCTTCAGATGTGGAAGTGTGGTTTAAGGAAGATCTATGATATATCTGCAAATGTAATGCAGTTCTGTTGTTAAAGTGAGGCATGACTTATTTTATAGCCAAAGAAAAGATGGAATATTAAATTCATCATTCCTTTATGTTAATGAAATCACCCAGGGCTTGTGGGGTTATGTACTGTAATAGAAGACATTTTGATAGTTACCTGACAGTTTCACTCTCACTTACCAGGGGAGATGTGTTTGAATTAGAAGGTTCTTGCCAGTACTTCCTCATACTTTCTAGACAGCTCTTTGGAAATTAGGGGGTTGCAGACAGGTAAGAAGGAAAACTCATTATCTACCCCACACAGGTGAGAAATAAAGCATGGGTTCGTACTACTCACGGCTCTGCCTGTAGGCTCCTGTCCTCAGCCACATAGTTAGAAGGAATATAGCCCTGCAGCCGCTGGCCGGAGCCTTCTCTTCCCTCCAAGTGCCTGGCGAGCCACCAGCCCTCATGGGAGGCGTCCAGGACTTGGAGCTTGTCTCCCGCACGGAAGCTCAGGTCCTCTACAGTCCGAGCCTGGTAATCAAACAGCGCCACAAAGCAGTGGCCATGGCTTCTCTCGGGTACCGGATTTTGTAGTGGGGGAGCATCAGGGGAGCAGCAGGCCCCCGGGTTCTCAATCACCACCGGCTTGTCTGCCTCCTGGGATAAACAGGGCAGACAGGGCTCCAGGTATGCCCAGAGCCTCAGGCAGGCATTGCCCATCGTGCCCTGGTGGGGAGGAGAGGAGAGGGGCTTGTCCCTCTCCCCTTAGTCTCTGTAGATCCACTTTATCTTCCTTCACCAGACAACACTGAAATCAGCTCCAATTCATCAGGCTTTGGAGACTGTGCAAAGCCCTGTTTCACCGGCAGACCTGGCTGTGGCCAGCCCTGCCGGGTGAAACTCACCAGCCTGCTTTCTGTGGCTGGAGCTACCGCCCCAGAGCAAAACCGATTGGGAGCTGGGCAGCTGCTCAGTAGGAAGATGCCTTTTCTTCGTGTCTGCTTAGGAATCCCACAACAAAAATAAAATTAAGAGGGCTTTATTAAGACAGACATCTGATAACAAAAAAGTCATCTTGCCTTTTGTCCCAAGAAAAAGTTAACGTAAGAAAGAGGGATCTCCACGTCTTGCCTTTGCCAGGAGTTCTCCCTGCTTCAAGTTTCCTCTCTGTGGTTTCATCAGTCCTGACCCCACTGCTCTTTCCCTTTTGCTAATGAATAACCAACCAGCCGGGGTATTGCCTTTTAACATTCTGAGCTATGAACACACTGTAATAATTTGTCCTTACTTCCTGGTTTCTTTTTGTCTGTGATCTAAATGAGATTCCCGTCCTCTTTACCTCTCCCTTCCCACACCCAAGAGAGACCAGCGCCCTCACCAGGGGCCAAACTCTTAAAGCAGCTGCCAAAATCCATACTCCAGACAAACAGGCTAGTCCAGGAGCTTTTCATCTTGCTATGTTCCCAGCTCAGAAATTAAGGGCAGAGATTTTTCCCCCCAACAAAGCTGAGGAAGATTGTTTTGCCACCACTAGGGGAAATAAAAAGGCAAATTAAAGCATTTAGGTATTTGTTACTGGACAAAGGGCAACTGGGAAATAACCATTGAATCCCTACCTCTTTTATCACCATGAATAGATTTTAATAGCTTCAAAATGTTTTTAAAGTCTGGAAAAACATGAAAGTAGCTGACTAAAATGCTGAGAACACAAAACACTGCTTTTTCCCACAGAGACATTTAATTTCCCATCTCTCATGTACTGTTTCCGAAACACACACACACAGACTAGGTGACCCGCGGATAGAAAGAGTGCAAGCCATATGTGTGCTGCCATGGAAGCTCCTTCTGTTCACCTTTGACCTCCAGGTCTACACTAGTTCTTGCTAACTTCATTGGCAGGAGCTCAGGAACTGCCGAACCTGAGGTCAGGACAGCAATCCCGAAGGCAGCAGGCGTTGCTCTACTTCCCCTAGTTCAGGGCAGCTGTCTCACAAATGTGTGCTCTGATCTTAAGAACAACTGGGCGTTGAGTTTAGATGGATTGATGCATTGCCATTTCTACTAGTGAGTAGAACGTGTTGCAGACTTAGTTTATGATGAGTCATATGCTTTTGTATAAGACATTTTAATGTTTCTCTCTTAAAACAGTATCTCTAAATGTTGGCAGAGCCTGGCTAACCTAGCCCCAGTACAATCTCAAATTCTTGTTCTTTGTCAAACAGCAAGGCATTTTTAGTAATCTGAATAATCAAACTCAAGAAAAAGGAAAAAAAAGAAGAAAGAAAACTAGAGAACCATGGCTATTACACGCTATTACCTCATACTAAAAATCAGGCATTCACGTAGACAGGTCATTTGGTTAAAAACAAGATCTCAGGTTCCTCTGATTTTCTTCAGAGTCAGAGTAGAAGTAACAAGCAGCAGGAACAGAAAAACTGAAAGCTGAGCCAGGTTTGTTTGTTTGTGATATGGGGTCTAAAATATAATTCTATATATAAAACAGAAGCGAAAATAGTAATTATATAATATTGAGAAGCCATAAGAATATTTGTTCCACACATAATACTAATTGTCAAAGCGTAGGATTCTATTAATGCCCTTAAACAGGGGTATAGATGCTAAAGTCTTTCCAGAAACATCTACATGATCTAGAAATAAAGTAGAAAACAACTTAGAGAGACATATTCAAAACCAATTTGCAAGTGGAATTTGAGACTTCAAAAATGTGAAGGTTCTAAATTCAAATATGCCTCTGGTATGGTTATGACAAAGCATTCTGGAAAAAGACAATGTGACAGACCTGCCCAGCACAGTCATTAAGCTAGTGAATGAAAATGAGAAAGTGGCTGGCCATCCAAAAACATCAGACAAGCAATGGCTTGAGAAAGCTCAGGCATGGGGTAAGAAGAGAAAGGGTTTCCTCGTGTGGACAGTACCAGAATTCTGCAGTCATCCAACCTTGAAGCCTTACAGACATCTTTTACTCTTTCCCTGGTTTCTTTGTGCTAATCAATCACTAAATTCTGCTTGGTCTTTCTTTTCTTTTACTCCACAGTTTTTTTAATTCCTTCTGCATGACAGTTGAGTACCATAACAAAAAAATAGAATATTCTTCCCTGGATTATTCCAGAGGGCTCCTAACTAGTCTCCCTCCAGCTTATACCCCTAGCTCTGACTTACGCACTCCACTTCTAGAGTGGTTTTTATCATAATAATAATAATACCAGAAGTGATATGAGTGCTAATCAGAGTTGTTATGAGTTTTGGAGGGCTTTCTGTGTGTCAGTCACTGTGCTAAGAAAGTCACAAATGACACACCATTTAACTCTCAGAAAATAAGAACAATACCTATGTGGAACCCTGAGTAACACCCTACTGTGAGTCTAACTCCAGAGACTGAGGTGGCAACTACTCAGTTTCAATGACTCTAAAAAAAAAAAAATTAATGTCATTCTTCTTGTAATACATTCACCATGTTTGGAATAAACCTGCTCTTTATCAGAACACACAAGGCCCTGCTAACTAATCTAACTTGATGGCTTCACTGCCACTGTGATGCAGGCTTACCAAGCAAGCAGCAGCTCCTGAGGCATGAGGCCTTCTCCCCTGCTGCTCCTTTGCCTCCTCCTCTACCTGTTTCCCCAGTGACCTCCTGGTGCTTTTTCCAGGCTGGATTCAAGTGGTACCTTCTCTGCTCTAATGGATTAGAGCCCCCTACTCTGTGCACCCCTAAAACCTGGCACACACTTTTACTTGGTCACCTAGTGAATTCCACCTGGTTGCCTTGCTTGCTAGCTTCTCCAGGAGAATAAAATTTCCTTCTCTGAGTCTTCAGTGCCTAGTACAACATCGTACATAAGTAGTACATGCTCAGTAATTATTTGTAGGAACAAAGGGAAGGAAGGAAGGGAGGGCAGGCAGGGAGGAAGGAAGGAGGTGGGAAGAGAGGTAGGGAAGCCATCAGGGTGAGATAAACACTTATATTTACAGTTGAGAGCAACAGTTATAGTGGGAAAAGTGCTGGAAGCACAAAGGAGAGAGTGACTTTCTGCTTATTGTCTCTCAGTCCCCCTTTTTCCTCCCTTACTGTTTCCTGAATGCTGGATTCCTTTGCCAGCCTCCTAAACTGGTTTTCCTGCCTACAGTCACTCTCCCTCCCATGCTTATATCAAACTGACACCACATTAATCTTCCTAAATCACCCTTCTGCACAATAACCTTCAACAGATCCTCATTGCCTGGAAGACACAGCTTGGAATTGAAGACTAGTCTTCAAGATATTTAGCAGATGTACCCTTTCAACATGCTCCTTCTGTCACTGCCTTGCATTAGCCATCACACTCAGCCAAATCGGTTTACCGTGTCTCCCGGTGTGTCTCGTCCATTCCCACCTCTGATCCTGTCCCCCTTGCCATGCCTTTGTTTGGTGTTCCTTTCCCTCCCAATAGATTCCTGCCTGCATTCTACATATAAATCCCATACCTCTTTAGCCCTTCCTAGTCCATTTTGGCTGCAATAATTTTTCTCTTCCTTGAATTTTTCTAGCTCCTGAAACCCCTATACCCAACACACATACAACATTAAATGAATTTAACCTACATATGACTTGCTGAACACTACAACAGAAAATCCCACAGTTATGCAGATTTATACCAGGACAAATAAATGATCTACAACTCCTGCTAAGCCCTGAATTGCTCAAAGTTCTTTCATATGTCAGTCCAGTCAACTGCTGTTCTCTTTGTTGCTCATAATACTGTCCAAATCATCCACCATTCTTTTCAGGGTCTCTGCAGATACCACTTTTTCTGCTAATGACCGGTCACAGAAATTCCACATCTATTCGACATTAAGCAATTCAGTTTCCTTTTCTTGCATCAAAAAAGGTACCTACGTGTATAAACCCTTGCACATTCGAAAGAACAAGTTTTGTCTTGGGACAAAAACTTACTTGCCTACCCAGTGTCCAGTTTCTTTTTACTTACTAACATAGATGCAAACAGATAAAGACTACACTTCTCAGCCTTTCTTTCAGATATAAGTGGCATAAAAAAAAAAATAAGCAGAAGTCATTGGTTAGGGTTTCGACAAAGTTCCTTAAGAGAGGTAGAGTCAGGGGGAGATTTAGTAAATCCCTCTTTTTTCCTTCCTCCTGCCTGGAACTCATTTGAGATGGTTCCTCCTTTGACTCTCTGTGACCCAGCCAGAGTGGCCACATTTCTGCTCACCAAGGCAACAGCCAAGACTTTTTTCTGACCAGACTTGTTACTCACCATTCTCACAGGCAAGAACACTCTTATTCAGACCTTCAAGCAGATGGATCCTTCTGTTCTCAGCCTAGATAAAATGTCCTTAACGAGGTAACCCCTAACCACTCTGTCAGCAAGACTGATGAACCTAGCTTCTCTCTTCGCATGGAATATGCGTTGAGGGGTTGAACTGTGGATCCCAAAAGAGATAGGTTCAAGTCCTACCCCCAAAACCTCAGAATATGACCTTATTTGGAAATAAGATCTTTTCCACAAAGTTCAAATTCTTCCTTTGGGTCTCATAAAACCTAGTATTGAGATCCTTTATCCATTACCCATAGTCTCCACCAGCCTCTCATTTAGCCATCTTCATTGAGAACAAACACTAGCCTTGCACTAGGAGAAATGACAAGAATCTGCTAGAATGAACTAAAGGATATGAAAATATTATGAAGCATTTAAATTACCTGCAGAGGAAAACAATGATGGTGATGATGATGAAGAGATAGATTTAATATTTGAAGCAGACGGTAACAAGTTAATTCTAAATTCATTCCAGTTTTCTTAACCAAAGAGTATAAGGTTCAGACCAAAAAAAGAAGACCAGACATATGTACCTGAGACTTGAAATTTAAAAGAAAGCTATGATTATTAGAAGCTTACATGAACTAAAAAAAAATGCTATTGGATTAAAGATGGCAGTGTGAGAGGTGAGACAGAGGCTTCCTCCTAAAACCTCATATATGAAAATAGTTACTACAACTACTCTTGAAAGAGCAACGGGAAAGAGGATTACAACAAACTGCATACACCTGGAGACAAGAGCAGCCCTCACAGAAAAGGATAATGTACTAAAGCTGTGGTCCTGTGGGATCCAAGCCCTTCCCCCACCCCAGCTCACAAGTGGGAGGAACAGGAACGGAGCACGGAAGGAGTGGAGATGTAGGACTGCTGAATACCTAACTGGAGATCTGCTCTGGGAGCACAAACCTGCATTTCATGGTGCTTGCATGATACTCTTGTAATTAGGGGGTTGGAAAGCTAAGACAGGCAGAATTCCTGAAGAGACTAAGATTCCAGCTGCTTGTGAAAGCAGGGATCCACACCCAGCTGCTCGGGGACATAAGAAGGGCGGGCAGTCTGAGAGACTTCCTAACAAAGAAGCCTTTAGCAAGAGAGCTGCTAAAGGGGCAAGAATTGCATGGAGCTTACTACTCAGGAGAAAGGATAGGCAGACAAAATTGTCCGGGTGCACTCTGCCCAGCAGGTTGGGAGCTTCCACGATCTTCAGGTGCTCCAGCTCCCTGGCTGCCTACACAGCTCCAAGAACCCCTTCTGTGACAGGCAGACTAGTGCACCATTCCTCTGGCCAGCCCCACCGGGCTTGAAAACTGGGAAATCCTTCCCTGGTGTTAGGCCAGCCAGAGGGAAGATCTGTCTACAGCAACTAAAAATGCAAAGCACAGAGACTTATACCTGTGTGCTCAGCCCACTGGTTCAGGCAGTGGAGACAGGCATAGCAGCCAGGAACAAGGAAACAGCCCTTTCCTCCCCGGAGGCACCAATACCACTCCCCTACAATCCCCACATTGCTTCAGGGGCTGAGCAGCTCCAGAGAGTAGAGCTTCTGGGCACTAGAGGGCTCCTTACACAATTATGAAATGCCAAAGGAACCTGGTCCAGAATAAAATTATGAATACAACTCCTGAGAAAGATTTAAATGATATGGATCTTATGACTCTCCCTGAAAGAGAATTAAAAATAAAAATCATTAATATGCTCATGGAGGTACAGAAAGATATTCAAGAACTCAGGAATGAATTCCGGTCGGAGATCCAATCATTGAAGAACACAATGGACGGTATTAAAAGCAGATGAGATATGGTGGAGGAGACAATAAATGAAATAGAAACTAGAGAAGAGAATACAAAGAAGCTGAGGGACTGAGAGAAAAAAGAATCTCTAAGAATGAAAGAATATTGAGAGAACTCTGTGACCAATCAAACGGAAGGAACAATATTCGCATTGTAGGGCACCAGAAGAAGAAGAGAGAGAAAAAGGGTTAGAAAGTGTCTTTGAGGAGGTGATTGCTGAAAACTTCCCCAATCTGGGGAAGGAGATAGTCTCTCAGGCCACGGAGGTGCGCAGATCTCCCAACCCAAGGGACCCAAGGAAGAAAACAGCAAGACATATAGTAATTAAAATGGCAAAGATCAGGATAAGGAGAAACTATTAAAAGCAGCCAGAGAGAGAAATAAGATCAAATACAAAGGAAAACCCATCAGGAAAACATCAGACTTCTCAGCAGAAACCTTACAGGCCAGAAGGGTGTGGCATGATGTATTTAATGCAATGAAGCAGAAGGGCCTTGAACCAAGATTACTTTATCTGGAAAGATTATCATTTAAATTTGAAGGACTGATTAAACAATTCCCAGATAAGCAAAAGCTGAGAGAATTTGCCTCCCACAAACCATCACTACAGTGTATTTTCAAGGGACTGGTTTAGACGGAAGTGTTCCTAAGGTTTAATAGCTGTCACCAGAGGTAATAAATCCACAGTAAAGAAAGTAGAATAGCTAATTACTAAGCAAATGCAAAATTAAATTAACTATCCCCAAAGTCAATCAAGGGATAAACAGTACAGAATATGTTACGTAATATATAAAGAATGGAGTAGAAAGAAAAAGGAAGAAACAAACAAACAAACAAACAAAAAAAGAACCCTTAGATTGTGTTTGTAATAGCATATTAAGTGAGTTGTTAGACTTTTAGATGATAGGGAAGTTAACCTTGAACCTTTGTTACCATGAATCTGAAGCCTGCAATGCCAATAAGTACATACCTATCCATAATCACCCTAAATGTAAATAGACTGAATGCACCACTCAAAAGACATAGAGTCACTGAATGGATAAAAAAACAAGACCCACCTATATGCTGCCTTCAAGAGATTCACTTTAAACCCAAAGACATACACAGACTAAAAGTGAAGGGATGGAAAAAGATATTTCATGCAAACAACAAGGAGAAAAAACCAGGTGTTGCAGTACTTGTATCAGACAAAATAGACTTCAAAACGAAGAAAGTAGCAAGAGATAAAGAAGGACATTACACAATGATAAAGGGGTCAGTCCAACAAGAAGACATAATAACCATTATAAATATATATGCACCCAACACAGGAGTGCCAGGATATGTGAAACAAATACTAAGAGAATTAAAGGAGGAAATAGACAGCAATGCATTCATTTTAGGAGACTTCAACACACCACTCACTCCAGAGGATAGATTAAACAGACAGAAAATAAGTAAACACACAGAGGCACTGAACAATGCACTACACTAGAACAGATGGACCTAACAGACATCTACAGAACTCTGCACCCAAAAGCAGGAGTATACACATTCTTCTCAAGTGCACATGGAACATTTTCCACAATAGAACACATACTAGGCCACAGAAAGAACCTCAGTAAATTCAACAATACTGAAATCCTACCAACCAACTTCTAAGATCATAAAGGTATTAAACTAGAAATAAATTTTAGAAAGAAATCAAAAAGGCTCCCAAATACATGGAGATTTAACAACATTCTTCTAATTAATCAGTGGGTTAACAACCTAATCAAAACAGAAATCAAAGAATATATGGAGACTAATGAGAACAAAAACACAAAGCCACAACTTCTGTGGGACGCACCAAACGCAGTTCTAAGAGGAAAGTATATGGCAATCCAGGCCCATTTAAAGAAGGAAGAACATTTCCAAATGAATAGTCTAAAGACACAATTACTGAAATTGGAAAAAGAAGAACAAATGAGGCCAGAAGTCTCCAGAAGGAGGGATATAATAAAGATCAGAGAAAAAATAAATAAAATTGAGAAGAATAAAACAACAGAAAAATATCAATAAAACCAAAAGCTGGTTTTTGAAAAAATAAACAAAATAGATAAACCCCTAGCCAGACTCATTAAGAGAAAAAGAGAATCTACACACATAAACAGAATCAGAAATGAGAAAGGAAAAATCACGACGGACCCCATAGAAATACAAAGAATTATAACAGAATATTATGAGAATCTATATGCTAACAAGCTGGAAAACATAGACGAAATGGACAACTTCTTAGAAAAATACAACCTTCCAAGACTGACCAAGCAAGAAACAGAAAAACTAAACAGACCAATCACCAGCAACGAAATAGAATCAGTAATCCAAAAACTACCCAAGAACAAAACCCCCGGACCAGATGGACTCACCTCTGAATTCTACCAGACATATAAAGAAGAAGTAACACCCATTCTCCTTAAAGTTCTCCAAAAAATAGAAGAGGAGGGAATACTTCCAAACTCATTCTATGAAGCCAGCATCACTCTAATACCAAAACCTGGCAAAGACCTCACCAAAAAAGAAAATTACAGACCAATATCCCTGATGGACGTAGATGCAAAAATACTCAACAAAATATTAGCAAACCAAATTCAAAAATACATCAAGAGGATCATACACCATGATCAAGTGGGATTCATCCCAGGGATGCAAGGATGGTACAACATTCAAAAATCCATTAACATCATCCACATCAAAAAAAGAAGAACAAAAACCACATGATCATCTCCATAGAAGCTGAAAAAGCATTTGACAATATTCAGCATCCATTCATGATTAAAACTCTCAACAAAATGGGTATAGACGGCAAGTACCTCAACATCATAAAGGCCATATATGACAAACCCACAGCTAACATCATACTTAACAGTGAGAAGCTAAAAGCTTTTCATCTAAGACCGGGAACAAGACAGGGATGCCCACTCTCTCCACTGTTATTCAACATAGTACTGGAGGTCCTAGCCACGGCAATCAGACAAAACAAAGACATACAAGGCATCCAGATTGGTAAAGAAGTCAAATTGTGACTATTTGCAGATGACATGATACTGTACATAAAAAACCCTAAAGACTCCACTCTAAAACTACTAGAACTAATATCTGAATTCAGCGAAGTTGCAGGATACAAAATTAACACACAGAAATCTGTTGCTTTCCTATACATTAATGATGAACTAACAGAAAGAGAAATCAGAAAAACAATTCCATTCACAACTGCATCAAAAAGAATCAAATACCTAGGAATAAAACTAACGAAGGAAGTGAAAGAACTGTACTCTGAAAACTACAAGACACTCCTAAGAGAAATTAAAGAGGACACGAACAAATGGAAATGTATCCCATACTCTTGGCTAGGAAGAATAAATATTGTCAAAATGGCTATACTACCTAAAGCAATCTACAGATTCAACGCAATCCCTATCAAACTACCAACAGCTTTCTTCAATGAACTAAAACAAATAATTCTAAAATTCATATGGAACCTCAAAAGTCCCCGAAAAGCCAAAGCAATCCTGAGAAGGAGGAATAAAACATGGGGAATTACGCTCCCTGACTTCAAGCTCTACTACAAAGCCACAGTAATTAAGACAATTTAGTATTGGCACAAAACAGACCCACAGACCAGTGGAGAATAGAAAATCCAAACATTAACCCAAACATATACAGTCAATTAATATTTGATGAAGGAGCCTTGGATATACAATGGGGAGATGACAGCCTCTTCAGCAGCTGGTGTTGGAAAAACTGGACAGTTACATGGAAGAGAATGAAACTGGACTACTGTCTAGCCCCATACAGAAAGGTAAACTCAAGGTGCATCAAAGACCTGAATGTAAGTCATGAAACCATAAAACTCTTAGAAAAAAAACATAGGTCTCTTAGACATAAACATGAGCGACTTCTTTATGAACATATCTCCCCAGGCAAGGGAAACAAAAGCAAAAATGAACAAGTGGGACTATATCAAGCTGAAAAGCTTCTGTACAGCAAAGGACACCATCAGTAGAACAAAAAGATATCCTACAGTATGGGAGAATATATTCATAAATGATGTATCTGATAAAGGGTTGACATCCAAAATATATAAAGAACTCATGCACCTTAACAAACAAAAAGCAAATAATCCAGTTAAGAAATGGGCAGAGGACATGAATAGACACTTCTCCAAAGAAGAAATTCAGGTAGCCAACAGGCATATGAAAAGATGCTCCACATCACTTATCATCAGAGAAATGCAGATTAAAACCACAATGAGATATCACCTCACACCAGTGAGGATGGCCAACATCCAAAACACAAACAACAACAAATGTTGGTGAGGATGTGGAGAAAAGGGAACCCTCCTACACTGCTGGAGGGACTGCAAATTAGTTCAACCATTGTGGAAAGCAGTATGGAGGTTCCTCAAAAAACTAAAAATAGAAATACCGTTTGACCCTTTAATTTCACTCCTAGGAATTTATCCTAAGACTACAGCAGCCCAGTTTGAAAAAGACATATGCACCCCTATGTTTATCGCAGCACTATTTACAATAGGCAAGAAATGGAAGCAACCTAAGTGTCCATCAGTAGATGAATGGATAAAGAAGATGTGGTACATATACACAATGGAATATTATTCAGCCATAAGAAGAAAACAAATCCTACCATTTGCAACAACATGGATGGAGCTAGAGGGTATTATGCTCAGTGAAATAAGCCAAGCCGAAAAAGACAAGTATCAAATTATTTCACTCATATGTGGAGTATAAGAACAACGAAAAAAACTGAAGGAACAAAACAGCAGCAGACTCACAGAACCCAAGAACGCACTAATAGTTACCAAAGGGAAAGGGACAGGGGAAGATGGGTCGGAAGGGAAGGATAAGAGGGGAAAAGGGGCATTACGATTAGCAGATGTAATGTTGGGGGGGCATGGGGAGGGCTGTACAACTCAGAGAAGACAAGTAGTGCTTCTACAGCATCTCAGTACGCTGATGGACAGTGACTGTAACGGGGTTCATGGGGGGGACCTGATGAAGGGAGTAACCATAATATTGCACATGTAATTGTAGATTAATGATACCAAAATAAATTATTAAAAAAAAAAAGATGCCAAAAAACCTCAATTTCTTTTTTCATATAGGATTGCTACTATACAGGGAAATTTTTTCACTTACAGCAGGTTTCAGGAGCTATCAGAGCAAATGCTTGTTTCACCAAAACTGGTTGTAAGCAGGTAAAACTGTCAAGGAATATGAACTTTGAGGAGTCCTGGCATGCCAGACCGTTAGTCTCCATAACTGAAGCATCTTTGCTGGTCAATGGACTCTTTTAAACATCAGCCAACATTCAACACTGGACTCATTCTGTCCTATCTAGAGAGTGTGTTTTCAATACTTTAAGAGTATAACCAGGAAACCCCATTTCTCACACTTCAGAAGCCATGACTTTCCTCTTGACTGAACTACTCAGTGAATTTCTTTACTGACATGAGTTCCCTTGCATGCAAGTAAATCAATTCAGCTTTGAAAAAGAAAAAAACTCCTGAAAGCTCTTTGTTTCATTCTTTGACACTGTCAAAGACATGAAATAGGCATAGTATATCTAGGTTTCAGCAAGATACTGAAAAAGTATTCTGCAGGTACGTGCAAAAGAGATTAAAGAAATTGCTTTCCAAAAAGAGTGAATATTTTGCTATATACAATCTCCTAGAAGCAGTTAATGAGACTTTTCTAAAATGGCAATAGGTATCCATGGTTTACCCACATGGTTTAGTCTTGCCCCATAAACAACTACTTCATTAATCAAGGTTCTCATCTATCTAGCAGCAGAATTTTAATAATGCTGAGGAGTCCCTCTGGTCTGTTGGAGACCATCATAATTCCCCCACATGATAGAAAACCAAAGCACCTAAAAGTCTCTGTTTGTGTTCTTAAGCCCTTTTCTTTTGATATTTTGACAAGCTTGAGATAGAAAATCTGTCTGAGCATGAGTATATATTTTATTACAGTATGCTTCTTACTGTTAATCAGCTAAGTTTCATGGCTGATTCCAAACTCCATGTGCAAAGTAAGATGAGCACAGCAATGCCTCTGTTGGGGTTTGACTCCTGTCAGATGATTAATTCTTACATTGAAAAGATTTTTTAAATGTACATTAGTATAAAGTAAAGCTAGAAACACAACTGGCTGGAGGAATGGACCTGAATAGTGTTGCTTGTTAATTTATGTCCCCTAGATAGGGATCTTTCGTGCAGTGCCACAGAGACAGCATGGCTTGTGGGTGAGAATTCCTATTCCCTTGGCACTCTTTGGCTGTGTGGTCCTGGATAAATTATTGACTGCTTACTCTCAGTTTCTTCATCTGTAAGATGCTGACAATTCCTTGATAGTAACATGTACTGCACAAAGAGAATTATGAGAATTAAATGAAAAAAATGCATTAAAATATTTATGCCTGTCTAGGACATGGTAGATGCCCAATAAATTTAGCTGTTACTAAGCAATATGTAACTGGGCCACCCTGGATTATTTCTGCCCTCTCATTGTATCACTGAGATCAGTTGCAGGAAATTATCACATTCTCAGCCCACACACTTTCTCCAAACAAAAGCAAAGTGCACACCACACATCCAACTCCAAAGGCATTGCCACATATGTAGCTAAAACCATGATTCTGTGAGCATGTGAGGGAGACGGTTACATTGCACTCATTGAAAGAAAACATCCTTTTAAAATCCCTTCTAAGCATATCTGCTTTTCCCAAGAACATCTCTCCTTATGACTACTATCATTTCTTAGTCCTCAGACTCCCCAGCTGTATCCCTCTCCCCATCTCTTCTCATCCTTTAGTTTATATATTCCATTCAGGAAAACATCAATTTATAAGTTTGTATCAACTAAAATAAAAATTATGCCTGTACCATCCCTCATAGATCCATTAAAATATGTTTCACTCCTTTATTTTGTGTTAAGATTTGGGGTTAAAAGATTCCAAAATGTGAAAAATGCACTATTAAATTGTAAACAATCAAATAATTCTACAGAACACCAGAATGCTTTTGTTTATATCTATTAGAATGCCAAAGTAGATGGATGCTTGTGATAAGTAAATATGGCCACAATAGGTTGTTGGTCAGATACTATCCTCAGGGGGGACCACTTCATGCCAGAGCAAGAAGAAGGGGCTCTAATGTCTGGGAAACACTTTTAAAAGTGTGTGTTGCTGCCTTTTATGAGTGTTACAGGGCATGATAGCAGCATAGGAAAATTCTGAGCTTACCTCCTCCCATAGACACAACAAATCTATAACTGCATATGGAATGATTCCCCCTGAAGGGGGCCTAGAAACTGGATGAACAGAGCCCCCTCAACAAGGGATAACACTGAGATGGGTATAAGTGGCAGAGATACGGTCTCTGTAAGAAAACAATCACACCCCAGGTGCAGCATTCTATGGTACTTACATATCTCAGAGATATGGAACTTTTCTCTAAGGAATGAGAGATTTGAGTCCCACATCAGTCTCTCTAGCCCTTATATCCTGTACAGGAGACACAAACTCCCAAAACACTTGGCTTTGAAAACTAATAGGGAATATATTCCAGAAAACCACAGACTAGTAAGGAAAGGAAAACCCATTCATAAATGGATCACATGCAGATTCACTCAACTCAGAAACCAGTGCAAAAACATCAGATCAAAAAGCACATAGCCTATAAGTAAAGGGGACCCACTTACTAATTTTGGAGCAGCAGCTGAAGAGGCAGGAGGTAGCTTGGATTCTTCCCAGGGACTGAGACCCTGGTGGCATCCCTTTTTGCTATCTCATTCTACCATGCTGATCCCAGCACTAGCAGGCACCATTTTGGAATCCTCCTTCTAGACTGCTAATACCAGGTGGCATGCTCCACTGAGAGCTCCACACAACCCTGAGCCTTGGCAGGGCCTCACAAGTACAGGATGATAACCCAGCTCACCAGCATGCCCACAGCAGTCACAGCCCCACCACAATAGGAGACACATGTATCCCACACAGGGGACACCACAGGAGCACCTTGTTCTGGTAGCCAGAGAGGACTGAACTTCTGGACCGCACAGGACATCTACATAAGGCCTTTCCTTGGAGACTAGGAGACATAGCTTAACTACCTAATACATAGAAACAAGCAAAGAGAGTTAGGCAAAATGAAGAGACAGAGGAATATGTTCCAACAAAAGACAAGAAAAAAAACTCAGAAAAAGAACCAAATGAAATGGAGATAAGCAATCTACCCAATAAAGAGTTCAAAGTAATGGACATAAAGATGCTTATCAAACTCAGGAAGAAAGTGGATAAACATAGTGAAAACTTCAACAAAGAGAAAAAAAGTATAAGTAGCAATCAGAGCTGAAGAATATCATAGCAGAAAAGAAAAAGACTTTAGAGAGAATATATAGCAGGGAATACATACAGAAGAGGTAATATCTGTAGAAATAGAGGCAACAGATACGGAATAATGGATCAGCAATCTGGAGGGCAGAGTAGTAGAAATCACCCAACCTCAATAGCAATAAGAAAAAAGAATTTTTAAAAATGAAGATAGTTTAAGGGATATCTAGGACAAGAGCAAGCATACAAACATTCACATATTTTGGGTCCCAGAAGGAGAAGAGAGAAAGGAATAGAAAACATATTTGAAGAAATAATAGCTGAAAATTTCCCTAACCTTGGGAGGAAACAGACACTCAGGTTCAGAAAGCACGCTAGAGTCCCAAATAAGATGAACCAAAAGAGATCCTCAACAGGGCACATTTTGATCAAAATGTCAAAAATTAAATATATATAGAGAAAATCTTAAAAGCAGCAAAACAAAAGAAATTTGTTACATATAAGGGAACCCCCTAAGACTATTAGGTGATTTTTCAGCAGAAATTTTGCAGTCCAGAAGTAGCATGATATATATTCAAAGTGCTGAAAGGAAAAAGTTCTAACCAAGAATACACTGCTTGGCAAGGTTATCAGTCAGAATTGAAGGGAAGGTAAAGAGTTTACCAAACAAGCAAAAGCTAAAGAAGTTCATCACCACTAAACTGGCTTTACAAGAAATACTAAAGTGAATTCTTTAAATGGAAAAAGAAAGGCCCTAACTAGAAATAAGAAAATACATGGAAGAAAAAAAAATCTCACTGGTAAAGGTAAACATATAGCAAAGGTGGTGGGCCAACCACCTATAAAGCTAGTATGCAGGTTAAAAAACAAAAGTAGTAAAACCAATTATATCCACAATAATTAGTTAAGGGATACACAAAATCAAAAGATGTAAAATATGACATCAAAAGCATAAAATTGGTGGGGAGTGGAATGAAAATGTAATGCTTTTAGAATGCTTTTAAACATAAGTAACCAACAACTTAAAGTAGTCTTCTATATACAAAGGTTGTTATACATGAACCTCATTGTAGTCACAAATCAAAAACATAATAGATACACAAAAAAATAAAGAGAAAGGGATCCAAGCAGAACACTAAAAAAATTCATCAAATCCAAGGGAAGAGAGTGAGAAAAGAACAAAGGAAGAAATAACTAGAAAAGCAACCAGAAAAAAAATAGCAAAATTACAATAAACACATACCTGCAATAATTACTTTAAGTGTTGTGGAGAATGGCTGGGACAGAAGGAGCAAGAGTACAGGACAGGACTGATTGTGTTTTTGTGCCGAGTCTCCATCTAAGGCCTGAACCGGGCCTGACTCTGAAAGAAACCTTGAAAAGTTTCCTAAATTCCAGGAACAAGTATCTCAGGAATGCAGAGAGGTCTTGTCTCAAGGCCAGCCACCTGGACCAGATGCCCCCAGGTGTATGTGACATAAGTATTGGATTAATGTGCGATTGTATTGATCTGTGGGCAATACTTAAGTGATTGGATTGAGGTCCTTGAAAAGGGTGTGTGAATCTAATCTGTAGGCAATTCATGTGTATATAAGCCATGCCAGAATAAAGCTTCTTTGCATTCTGCACCAGACAGTTTGCCCTCCTGTCCTCTTGTATATACAGCCCGAGGCCCCCACTCAGGAGCTGTTCGACTCCTGCCGGGGTCCTGGCAAAGTGTAAATGGACTAAATGCTCCAGTCAAAAGACATAATGTAGCTGAATGGATAAGAAAACAAGACCCCTCATATCTGAAGACACAGATTAAGAATGAAGGGATGGAAAAAGATATTCCATAAAAAGGGAAACAAAAAGAAATCTGGGTAGCAATACTTAGATAAAAGACTTTAAAACAAAGGCTGTAATGACAAAGGCATTACATAATGATAAAGGATCAATCCAACAAGAAAATATAACAATTGTAAATATTTATGTACCAGCACAGGAGCACCTAAATATATAAAGCAAACATTACCAGACACAAAGGGAGAAATAGACAGTAATACAACAGTAGAGGATTTAACATCCCACTTATTTCAATGACTAGATCATCCAGATGGAAAATTAATAAGGAAATATTGGCCTAGACCACATGGGCTTAATAGATGCATGCAGATCATTCCATAAAAAAAGCAGAATGCACATTCTTCTCAAATGCATATAGAACATTCTCCAGAGTAGTTCACACAGAAGGCACAAGTCTCAATAAATTTAAGAGCATTGAAATCATATCAAGCCTCTCTCCTACCATGATATGAAACTAAAAATCAATTACAAGAAGAAAACTGGAAAAAACCCAAACACATGGAAACTAAACAGCATGCTACTAAACAGAGATAGGATGGAACATTGTGGGTAAAATTGTAACATTTCTAGAGTATTTCGCCTGGCTTTAGTGCATTTGCATATCCTCAGGGGTGGAGAGAAGTTCATCTCCATGTCAATGGGTAATTACCTGGGCAACTGAGGGCATATCTGAACCTGAGAGTTTAAGGGGAGGGGCTGGCTTGCTTGCTGGCTTGCTTCTTCCAGAACAGGGAAGAGAGAGACGAAGCTGGACTGCAGTTTGTAAGCAATAAACAGGTTTTAAACTTTATTTCTCCCTTTGACTGATTACAGTTTTTGGACGTATTTTGCCCTGGGATTTCCTTTCCCCGGACTTACAAACATATAGAAGACAAACCTATCCCCAGCTAAATATGTGGGGAAAGGGAGCAGTTAGAAAAAAAAAGGTGACATCTCAACTGAGACTTGAAGAAAGAGTATGAGTTATCCAAGTGAAAAAGAGAGTGAAAGATACTGTCACAGGTAGAGAGGAAGCAAGTGTAGGGACCTGGAAGCAACAGGAAGGCAAATGGGTTTCAGAAACTAAAGGCCAATCTCAATTAGTATTTCCAGGTCTTATCCAGGTACAAAGCAGGCTCAACGCCACATAATTTCTCACATCAAATAAGAAAGGATTCAGGATGAGAGACCTGAAGATGGTCAAGGGAAACCCCTGGGGGTTGCCCTCTGTCCCTCAGCTTTAGCACAAAGCTTGGGTGTGTGGGCACAGACTTGATCTAGCCCAGTTGCTTCTCAAACTTTAATGTGCATATGAACCATTTGTAGATCATGTAAAAATGTAGATCCCTATTCAGTAGATCTGGGGTTGAGGCCTGGAAGTCTGCCTTTCTAACAAGGTCCCAAATGATGTCCATGCTGCTGATCTGAGATCCAGTTTGTACAGCAGATTTAGTGACAAATCATAGCTTGCTTCTCTAGTGGGACATCACTTTGAAAGTAATGTTACTGTCTGTCTTTTAGATTTTTAACTTGGAAGAGATTTCCAAGACCAACTAGTCCAATTATCCCTTTTTAAAATGAACAAAGCAGCCCAGAAATAAGATGACTTGTTTAGGTCACAGAGCTATTGATGATAAAGTCAGGAACACCCAGCACTCCTGTTAAAGTGGGTTCTTCCTGTCCACCACACAGCTGCTCCTCTCTAAGAAGTGCACTCAAAAGAGAATTGATTACAAGTTTTGCTTGGCACAGTTGTGGGAAGTAGACACAGGGAGTGGAATAAGAAAAGGATGAGGCCAAGGAGCATTTTGATTTTGAATGTGACCCTAAGATTCCCAGGACTGGGCTATGCTAGAATCAGGGGTAGGATTCTGGGCTCCTGATTTTCAGCCTCGGTTTGCATTATGCTAAAAACATTTTTTTTCTATCTTTCTAATTAGGATGTCCACAAATCACATAACCTGAACCATAGCCTTCCCTTTCTTAAAAAAACTGTATGATACTTCACTGTATTGGAACTTGTTCATTGCATGGTGAGCAATAATGTCTTGTGTATTGAAAAGTTGTTAAGAGAAAAACCTCAAAAGTTCACATCGCAAGAAAAAATAATTTGTAACTTTGTATGTTGAAGGATGTTAACTAAACTTACTGTGATAATCATTTCACAATAAAAAAAACTGTATGATACAACAAATCCTGATAGTACTTTTTTTTAGCATTTTTAGTATTTTTCAGAACTTGCAAAATCCTAATAAAACCTGAGGAGAAAGAATATTGACATATATACAGTAAGAATTTCAAATTAAAAGAGATAGGCAGGAGTCCAATTCAAGATGGCAGCATGAGAGGTGAGACAGAGAACTCCTCCCAAAATCACATATAATACAAAAATATAGTTAATACAACTAATCCTAAAAGAGCAACAGGAAAGAAGATTACACCAGACTGCATACACCTGGAGAACAGAGCAGACATCACAAAACAGGGTAACGTACCAAAGCCTTGATCCGATGACACCCAAGCTCTTCCCCCACCCCAGCTCACCAGAGAGAGGAAGAGGAAAGGAGCAGGGAAGGGGAGGAAGCCAAGGACTGTTGAACACCCAGCCCTGGAGATCTGCTTTGGAAACACAAATCTACATTGCATGGTGCTCTGGAGATTAGTGGGGTTGGAAAGCTAAGACAGGCAGAACACTTGGAGAGACTGAGATTCCAGCTGTTTCTGGAGGACAGGGAAAGGCAGGCAGTCTGAGAGGCTTGCTAACAGTGAGAAGGCTGCTGAAGGGGAGGGGTTTGCACGGAGCTTGCTGCACAGGAGAAAGGATAGGTGGACAAGGCTGTCTGGGCACACTCTGCTCAACAGGTTGGGAACTTCCAGGAGCTTCAGGCTCTCCATCTCCCTGACTGGCTACTCAGCTTCAAGGACCCTACTGTGATAGGCAGCCTGCTGCACCTTCCTCCTGGCCTGCTGGCACTGGCTCACAACTGGCATTACCTGCCCTGACATCAGGCCAGCCAGAGGGAGGGCCCCACCTATGGCAACTACAGAATCAAAGCACAGAGGCTTACACCTGTGTGCTCAGCCCACTGGTTCTGACAGTGGAGACAGGCGCTGCAGCCAGGAAGTAAGAAACAACTCTTTCCGCCCCCCAGGCACCAGCACCACTCCCCTCGGACCACGGACATCACTCCAGGGGCTGAGCTGTTCGAGACTAGAGCTTCTGGGCACTAGAGGGTGCCACATACAAATATGAAATGTCAAATGAACCTGGTTCAGACCAAAATCTCACAAACACCAGAAAAGGGTCCAAGTGAAACTGAACTCAATAATCTTCCTAAAAGATAGATAAAAATAAAAATCATAAACATGCTCATGGAGGTACAGAAAAATATTCAAGAAAATCAGGGGCGAATTTAGGGGGGAGATTCAATCACTGAGAAATTCAATATCTGATATGAAACATACAATGGAGGAATTTAAAAACAGATTAGATGTAGCAGAAGAGACAGTAAAGGGAATAGAAATTAGAGAAGGTGAGGAACAGAGAGAAAAAAGGATCTCTAGGAATGAAAGAATACTGAGAGAATTCTGTGACCAATCCAAACAGAACAATATTCATACTATAAGGGTACCAGAAGAAGAAGAAGAGAGAGAAAAAGGGATAGAAAGTGTCTTTGAGGAAGTAATTGCTGAAAACTTCCCCAAACTGGGGAAGGAGACAGTCTCTCAGGCCATGGACGTGCACAGATCACCCAACACAAGGGACCCAAGGAGGACAACACCAAGACATATGATAATTAAAACAGCAAAGACCAAGGATAAGGACAGACTATTAAAAGCAGCCACAGAGAGAAATGCAATCACATACAAAGGAAAAACGATCAGGTTATCATCAGACTTCTCAGCAGAAACATTACAGGTCAGAAGGGAGTGTGGCATGATATATTTAATACCATGAAGCAGAAAGGCCTCAAACCAAGAATACTCTCTGGCAAAATTATCATTTAAATTTGAAGGAGGGATTAAACAAATTCCAGATAAGCAAAAGCTGAGAGAATTTACCTCCCACAAACCATCTCTACAGTGTATTTTGGAAGGACTGCTGTAGATGGAAGTGTTCCTAAGGTTAAATAGTTGTCACCACAGGGAATCAAAAAGTAGAAGAGGGAATACTTCCAAACTCATTCTACGAAGCAAGCATCACCCTAATACCAAAACCAGGAAAAGACATCACAAAAACTAGAAAATTACAGACCAATATCCCTGATGAACATAGATGAAAAAATACACAACAAAATATTAGCAAACTGAATTAAAAAATACATCAAATAGATCATCCATTACGATCAAGTAGTGTTTATTCCAGGGATGCAAGGATGGTACAATATTCGAAAATCCATCAACATCATCCACCACATAAACAACAGAAGGACAAAAACCACATGATGATCTCCATAGATGCTGAAAAAACATTTGACAATAATTCAACATCCATTCATGACAAAAACTCTCAACAAAACGGGTATAGAGGGCAAGTACCTCAACATAATAAAGGCCATATATGACAAATCCACAGCCAACATCATACTTAACAGCGAGAAGCTGAAAGCTTTTCCTTTAAGATTGGGAACAAGACAAGGATGCCAACTCTCCCCAGTTTATTCAACATAGTTCGGGAGGTCCTAGCCAAGGTAACCACACAACACAAAAAAATAAAAGGCATCCATTCGTAAAAAAGAAGTCAGACTGTCCCTATTTGCAGGTGACATGATATTGTACATAAAAAACCCTAAAGAATCCACCCCAAAACTACTAGATCTAAAATCTGAATTCAGCAAAGTTGCAGGATACAAAATTAATACACAGAAAACTGTTGCATTGCTATACACTAATGATAAACTAGCAGAAAGAAAAATCAGGAAAACAATTTCATTCACAATTGCATCAAACAGAATAAAATACCTAGGAATAAACCTAATGAAGGAAGTGAAAGACCTATACTCTGAAAACTACAAGACAATCATGAGAGAAATTAAAGATACCAATAAATGGAAACACATCCCGTGCTCATGGATAAGAATTAATACTGTCAAAATGGCCATCTTGCCTAAAGCAATCTACAGATTCAATTCAATCCCTATCAAAATACCTACAGCAATCTTCAACAAACTAGAGAAAATCATTCTAAAATTCATATGGAACCACAAAAGACCCCAAACAGCCAAAGCAATCCTGAGAAGGAAGAATAAAGCAGGGAGTATTACACTCCCAAACTTCAAGCTCTACTACAAAGCCACAATAATCAAGACAATTTGGTACTGGCACAAGAACAGACCCATAGACCAATAGAACAGACTAGAGAGCCCAGATATAAACCCAAGCATATATGGTCAATTAATACACAATAAAGGTGCCATGGACATGGGGAAATGAGAGCCTTTTCAACAACTGGTGTTAGCAAAACTGGAAAGCTCCATGCAAGAGAATGAAACTGGGTTACTGTCTAACCCCATACAAAAAAGTAAATTCAAAAGGATCCAAGACCTGAATGTAAGTCATGAAACCATAAAACTCTTAGAAGACAACATAGGCAAAAATCTCCTGAATATAAACATGAGCAACTTGTTTCTGAATGCATCTTCATGAGCAAGGGAAACAAAAGCAAAAATGAACACATGGGACTATGTCGAACTAAAAACCTTCTGTACAGCAAAGAGCTACATCAACAGAACAAAAAGTCATCCTACTGTATGGCAGAATATATTTGTAAATCACATATCGACAAGGGGTTAACATCCAAAATATCTAAAGAACTTCCTCGCCTCAACACCCAAAATGCAAGCAAACAACAATGTTAAAAAGTGGGCAGAGGATATGAACAGACACTTCTCCAAAGAAGAAATTCAGATGGCCAACAGGCACATGAAAAGATACTCCAAATCACTAATTATCAGGGAAATGCAAATAAAAACCACAATGAGGTATCACCTAACACCAGATAGGATGGCCAGTATCGAAAAGACTAAGAATAGCAAATGCTGGTGAGGATGTGGAGCAAGGGGAACCCTCCTACACTGCTGGTGGGAATGTAAGCCAGTTCAAACCATTGTGGAAAGCAATATGGAGGTTCCTCAAAAAACTAAAAACAGAAATACCATTTGACCCAGGAATTCCACTCCTAGGAAATTACACAAAGAATATAATTTCTCACATTCAAAAAGACATATGCACCCCTATGTTTATTGCAGCACTATTTACAATACACAAGATATGGAAGCAACCTAAGTGTCCAGTAGTAGATGAATGGATAAAGAGAATGTGGTACATATACACAATGGAATACTATTCAGCCATAAGAAAGAAACAAATTCTACCATTTACTACAACATGGATGGAGCTAGAGGGTACTATGCTTAGTGAAATAAGCCAGGTGGAGAAAGACAAGTGCCAAATGATTTCCCTCATTTGTAGAGTATAACAACAAAGCAAAATTGAAGGAACAAAACAGCAACAGACTCACAGACTCCAAGAAGGGACTAACTGTTGCCAAGGGGGAGGGGTGGGAGAGGGTGGGTGGGGAGGGAGGGAGAAGGGACTGAGGGGTATTATGATTGGCACAAATGGTGTGGGGGAATCATGGGGAAGGCAGTGTAGCACAGAGAAGGCAAATAGTGACTCTGTGGCATCTTTCTATACCTTTGGTAAGTGACTGGAATGGGGTATGGGGGGGACATGATAACATGAGTGAATATAGTAACCACATTGTTTTTTCATGTGAAACCTTCATAAGAGTGTATATCAATAATAGCTTAATAAAAAGAAATGGGCGGAGGATATGAACAGACACTTCTCCAAAGAAAAATTCAGAGGGCCAACAGACACATGAAAAGATGCTCCACATCGCTACTTATCAGGGAAATGCAAATTAAAACCACAGTGAGATATCACACCTTGCTCCAGTTAGGATGACAAACATATAAAAGACCAGAAGAACAAATGCTGGTGAGGATGCAGAGAAAGGGGAATGGAACCCTCCTACACTGCTGGAGGGAATGTAAAATAGTTCAACCATTGTGGAAAGCAGCATGAAAGTTCCTCAAAAAACTAATAGGAATACCATTTGACCCAGGAATTCCACTCCTAGGAATTTACACTAAGAATGCAGGATCCCAGTTTCAAAATAACATATACATCCCTATCTTTATCCCAGCACTATTTACAGTAGCCAAGAAATGGAAGCAACCTAAGTGTCTATCAGTAGATGAATGGATAAAGAAGATGTGTTACATATACACAATGGAATATTATTCAGCCATAAGAAGAAAATAAATCCTACTATTTGCAACAACATGGATGGAGCTAGAGGGTATTATGCTCAGTGAAATAAGCCAAGCTGAAAAAGACAAGTATCAAATGATTTCACTCATCTGTGGATCATAAGAACAAAGCAAAAAATGAAGGAACAAAACAGCAGCAGACTCACAGAACCCAAGAATGGACTAACAGTTACCAAAGGGAAAGGGACTGGGGAGCATTGGTGGGATGGGAAGTAGAAGGGGAATAAGGGGCATTACGATTAGCACACATAACATAGTGGGGCACACGGGGAAGGCAGTATAGCACAGAGAAGACAAGTCGTGACTCCACAGCATCTTACTATGCTGATGGACACTGACTGAAATGGGGTATGTGGTGGGGACTTCATAATGGGGAGAATCTAGTAACCACAATGTCGCTCATGTGATTGTATATGAATGATACCAAAATAAATAAGAAAAAAAAAAGAAAAAGAGATAGGCAAATGCTTTATTTCCATCACCTAAGTTGTAAAAGTTTTAGTCATTAGCAACAAGAGTAAATCTACTGGGTCTTACACATATACATTATTTTGTATAGAAACAAAGAAAAAATTATTATAATAAATTTCCCAGATTTAGAATTTTCCTGTATTCATGCTAAGTAACAGGACAGAACCTCAAGAATTTCCTGTCCAGCTAGACCTTTTTTTTTTGTCTTTTGATAAATAAGTAGTATACTTGACATTCTTTATTTTGATGTGGGACTATTTCTAAGTAACCACTTTTAGGTTTCTATTGTTTGTATTAATGGCCACTGTTTAATTGTTCTCTTGTTTTTAAGTATTTCTTTCATTTGTTTCTTGATTTAAAAGAAAAACAAATTCTATTATCCTCATAAACTACTACTACTATTTAAAGTCAAGGTTAAAGAAATATTTTTGCTTACCTTCATATAAATAAAGGCTTAATAAATTTTCAAATATATATATATAGAAACAAAGAAAGAAACATATAAATACAAAAAAGACTCTTTAGGAAGGTTAGCTTTTTTTTTAATCAGGTACTTGGCAATCTAACAATTAAGCTTATGTTATAGGAATGTTTACATTGAAAAATCTCATGTTAAATCATATAATATGTATAATTGTGTATGGTAAGCAACTTACAGACTTTTAATTGATGTCCTGAGCCTTGAAAGATAGAGTTGATCATTTTGGAAATGTGACCAAGTCTCAGGGGCTTAACCTTGGAGAATCATCAAACTTAACATGTTCAATATACAGGAAAAGCCTATTATTAGAAGGTATTTGCTTTCCTCAGTTGAAGTTAAATCATGAGTCACACCTTGTCACCTGCATACAGAATGATAAATATACATATTTGGTTCACTTTAGCACAAAAAGCCTATAATCTATGTGCTATGCTTATCTTCAGAAAGGAGTAGTTATTACAATCCAGCCAATTGCAAACATTTTTGCATCTCCGTTAATATAAATTTCAGAGTATCGAGCTTTAATGTGGTGTATTTGAACTGAGTTACAAGTCCATTCTACAAACTTAGCCCCAAATATATAGAATGTGGCGAACTTTCCCCTTCTCATTCTCCATGTTGGCCTCTAGCAGAGGATCTGTCTCCAGCCACTGGAGGTCATTTACTGAAACTGGCCATTTGATCAGTTAGTGTCAGGAGCAATCAGAATTTTGTCCAATTACAAAACTATCATTTGCTAGTCTAGCAGAAGCAATTATATGTAACACTCATGCTTTAGAAGATTAAACCATATATTACTAATGAACCTGTTGAAGAAAGTACACTCTGGTGACTGTTATAAAACAGTGGCCTATTAACAATTATTTATTGCAGCAGTTCATGGGGCTTACCTCCTTGACTTCATTGAGCCAACAAATATTTACTGTACTTAGAAAAGTACATTGAAAAAATCAGCACAAATGAATATTTATTGAGTGATTGAGGCCTGATTTGAAAACTGTATCAGAAGCTATCACTCTTTAAAAATGAAAATATGAATCAAAATGACTAGCTATGGTATGTTATTGCTGTTCAAGGATATTTCTTGTTCTCCTTGTCTAAGCACATGGTAAAATTGTACTTTCCTATCCCTTTGAAGGTAAGCATGACCATATGATGTGCTTTGACCAATTAAATGTTAGTATAACTGATGTATATCACTTCCAAGTAAAAACCGTTAGGAGGAAATACGCGATCAAATGCATTTCCTTCCCCTACCATGATGACAATGTTCTAGATGAGGGGTGGGCCATTAGCCTGCTTCCCAGGCTAAGCAAATCATGGAGCACATACCTCACTGGCCAGACAGGTACATCTAACCTCATTGAGAAATTACTGGTTGTTTTAGTCCTTGAAGATTTTAAGAATTATTTCTTGTAGAGCTTAACCTAACCCTAACTGATTGATAACCTAGATAAAGTTAGACATATGTGATAAGTGTACTGGGGCAGGGGGCAGGTGACATCTAGAAGAATATAAAATAAACTGCTGGTAAAATTAGAGCACTTCTGAAATCTCAACAAAAGACTGAAGGTGCTCCCTGAAAAAGGAAATATCCCTTTGAAATGGATCCTAGAAAATGTAACATATTTTTCATGAGGACATTTGTTATGCAATTATAGAAGGATTTTGTGTATATGTGACTGATGAGAAGTATTAAGACAAAAGTGGGCAAAAAGAATATATCAATGTGTCTCCACTGCACTCTGATTTTTATTACCAGTTATTATTACAGAATTTTCATAAGAATAAGAAAGGCTTCCACTCCGGGACATATTTAAGTTATCACCTGCTTGGTAACACTCAAGTTCCTTTTCCAGATTCTGTATTCACTAAACAACTTTCTCTGTTTTGGATTCCTGAATGTATTTTACTAGCTCTGCTAAGTTACTAGGAATTAATAATTTGACATCTATTTAATAAATAATTCTTTTGTGAATTTGATTAGCTAGAAAATATTTTATAAATTTGATCAGTTTTATATAATATGATGT
Source organism: Smutsia gigantea (assembly GCA_032199065.1). Taxonomy (NCBI): domain Eukaryota; kingdom Metazoa; phylum Chordata; class Mammalia; order Pholidota; family Manidae; genus Smutsia; species Smutsia gigantea. Next base: position 67,078 of record JAVSCE010006539.1, read on the forward strand.
TTTAGAAGTTTCTAAATATGCCCCGAGGCACATAGTCTGCAATGGATAACGTGACACAACATTTGGTGATGGAAGAAAACATCATCATTGTTTTAGCTAAAGTAGCAGCTCTGGCTGGAAAGAGTTACGTAGGTTGAAGTTATTAGAAATGAGAGAAACATTTACAAAAATCATCTTGGGCTTAAGTTAGACATAATACAGAAGTTAATCTGTTAAAGGGTAAATTGTTGAAATGACTGCTACCTCCCTGCTGTCACAACATATGAGGGAGAATTTTTAAAAATAATCTTTCTGAACTGGACTATCTTTTAGTATTTAATGTATTCGGTTTTTGCCATTTGTAAAATATTGACATTATGAATAGTTTAAGTATTATTACTGATATGTTATATATTTTATGATGAAGTTATTATGCCTCTATTCTATATGATTCATAAGCTTAACCAAAAACTTAAGTATAATTTTATTATGCTCAGAATCCCATTTTCTTCTGGTTTAATTTACTTTTAATTTTATACATTAGAACATAAAAATTGGGTAAGAATTTATGTAACAGAAAATTGATGTGCAATGAGTTGACTAGATAATCTATTCTTTTAAGCAATGGGTTTCAATAATTATTCTTAAGTAATGACAAATGTCCCCAGTCTACTGAACAAATTGCAATGGAGGAAAATCACAGTCAATGATTTAGAAAATCTTAACTGAAAACAGAGATATATTGAGCTTAAGGAAACAAAATGCATCAATATGATAACAATAATAAAAAATAAATTTAGCAGAAATCATTGTTGAAAATATTAAATAACAAAAGCACTAAGCTTATTAAAGATGAAAGGGGAAGTGGCAGCTAACTGATCATTATTTTAAAACTGTTCCATGGTTTATTTTCCTTTGTGCATAATATTATGTAGGAAACAATTTTTCAATTCATGCAATAATATTTATACTGCACTTTTCCATTTAAATGTGTTCATAAATATTAATCAATTCCCACAACAACACTGTGAGATAGCTAAGAATTATCCAGAGTTGACAAGACTGAGATCTTAAAATGATGTTTGGCTATGATGCCAAGGACTGCTGGGAGAATTAATAAGAGATTGAAAACGAGTCCAAGGTCCTGACTCTAGCTGCTGACAGGGCAAAAGAAATTGGCAGAGAGACTGCTTGTCCTGTTCTGACTCCTGTACACTGGCACAGGAAGCAAAAACACCCACTCCCATATTACCCTGTGTGGTCAGTGAAGCTATGGCATCTGCCTCTTCTAGCCTAGGTCTTGGTGGTTCACAGAGTTAGGTATCTCACTTCTCTTCAGCAAACATAAGGAAAAATTTCAAATCCACACTTCTGAGACCTGCTTCAAGAAGTCCTCATATTCTGAATGACAGAAGTCTACTTAGTGCTTAAAAAGGAGCATCATTGCATTCTGCAGAGCTAAAACCAGGACAACTAGGATTAACTCATCTTAATTCTTAAAAACTAACACCTTTGTTTGTGTACTTTTAATGTGAAGGAGCTTGCGGTTTGCATGTGGCATTTTGGTATCCTACTATCCTGGGTAGCCAGAAATGAGGGTCTCCTGACAAAGGATTTTCTGGGTTAAAATTGGGGAAGTCTCAGGCAAACCCAAATGTTTGGTCCTTACTGTTGGGCAATGAAATATGCTAGTGCTTCTTTGTTTATATTATGTGACTGAAGAAATGAACTTAACTGGTTGTCTTATTTCTGCAGGTAATTAAATTTACATGGGATAATTTTAAAGTATTTTTTTAAATATGCCTTTGAGTGAGTTACAGCCAAGTTTTCATAGATAGCACAACTTTATATACAGTATCCAAATTTCCATGGGGTAGGACAGTCATTATATATAAAAATCCATACTAAAAACTTATCTTGACATTCGCTCCTTGCATAGAAGTCAGACTGGAGAGGTTTGATTCCCGTTGTCCCATCCCAGGGCCTCTTCTCATCTGTGGCCTTAAGCTATGCTTCCTTAGAGCCCTACTCAGGGACATGGGAAACTTCCCAATGTTCTCCAGGAACAGGAGAACCTGAGAGGCTGCTCTCTTCTACCTGTCGCACCTCCTCCTCCTGTGGTGTCATGCTAGATGAAGTTTTATATTATAGTCTTGCTGGTTACAACCTGGAAAGCAAGGAGCCCTCCTGCTCTGGGGTCTCCCCAGCACCCCCTGCCTTGGGAATGCTCATCCAGGAGGAAAGGAACAGAGACCAGGGGCTCATTTCAGTCCCCAAGGGCTCCCACCACAGCCTCACCAAAGCCTCTGATACTCTTCTTCCCACTTGCATACTGAACTTTTCTGTCCTTTTGGGAGAGAAACTAGGTCTTACATCAACATCTACCCACTTCTCTACTGAGATGGAATACACTGCTAGGTTCCCCAGTTTTGGGCTCTTCTATGGCTACTTAATCTCTATGAGACAATGAGATAACTTATTTTTTATTTTTAACATTGTTAAACCCCTATCCTCATTTATAAAAATGGAGATAATTATAGTATCTTTATCATACACGTTGTTGTAAAGAATAAGTTAATAGATACAAAATGCTCATTAAAACTTTGACACAAAGTACATCCTTGAAAAAAATTAGTTAACATTTTTACTTTGTTGTATTATTTAAATCCAATCTTTAAATTACAAAAATAATAATATTTTTATTTCTCCCAGAAGCTGGTTCTTGCAATAAAAAGCCTTCTTTCTTTTAAAATGGTTGTTCCTGGTAAAGACTCAAAAGTCTACCTTGAAACTCAGGGCAGAAATTAAGTCTTCATTTAGGGTTGTTTTGTACCCTTCCTGGGGATGTAGACCTCAGCTTTTTGCTCTGCTTTTAACTATGAAAGAAATGCGTCTCAACCCCAAGCAGAGAAGAAAAAAACATCCAGGTGGTATCACTGGCTTTGCCAGCTTTGGCCAGTGGCTTTGGTAAGTGACTTAAATTCTGAGCCTCAGTCTTCCTCATCAACGAAACAGGTGCTTCAGTGATTGAGTAAACCAATGAAAATAATAAAATTAAGTACTATAGGCCAGACACCCTGTCAGATCCCATAGATAAAAATGTGAACCAGACAGGCAGTCCTTATCCTTACTGGATTATGGCCTAGCATGAAAGATAGAGATTAAGCCAATAATTACAGACAGATCTAGTAATTTCAACTGTGATAAAAGCTATAAAAGAAACTCAGCTTGGTCTGGAGGTCTTCTTGAGGAACGGACATTTAGACTGAGACTAGAAGGGGGAGAAAATGAGCTGGGGTAAAGGGCAGAAGGGTGACTGATGAAAGGAAATTAACCAGTTTGTCTTATTCCTGGAAGTAATCAAATCTACATGGGGCAAATTAAACTAGAGCAAAACTTCTTTAATTTTCATGATAAATATTTCATGTCATGTGCAGAGTTGTAACACAGGAAGGAAACTCACACAGAAATTACTAGATTTGTTGTAATTATTGGTTTAATCTCTATCTTTCATGCTAAGATGTAAACTTGGTGAGGGTAAGGATTGTCTGTCTGGTTCACATTTTTATCTGTGGGGCCAGACAGGGTGTCTGGCATATAGTACTCAATAAATTGTTGTTGATTGATTTACTAGATGCTTAAAGAAGGACACTTTAAGTGCTGGATTGAACAAAGCTAGGAGAGTGGCAAGAAGTAAGATAGAGGAGCCAGATCTTCAGGGCCTTGTAGACTCTAGGATGCGGAAATGTAGTGAAATAATAAACACAAAGTTTTGGCATCTAGTGACTCTTCACTTAACATTGATTCCTTCCTGCAAATTACTTCTACAATGTAGAGTTTTTTACCTTCATAATCATTTTCTTATTGCTTTTCATTTTGTAGTATTTTTAAATTGAGTCACTTCATTTATATATTCCCATCTCCTATATATCTTGTTTATATTTCTGAGTACCCTCATCAAAAGTTTATATGGCTATTGACAAATTATGTAAGATTCTTCTGAAATTATTCATTTTTTTCCTTACAGTATGCTATACTGGTTGTCATATATAATTCACATATGCAAATTTGTGCTTAATATATAATAGCTATTTATACATTATTTTATATATGCAAATTTATATGTGCAAATTCCTAAATATTAAACAGCAAAGGTCAACATTACTTACCTTTAAATTATTCTAAATCAAGCTGTTCGATTCTATTCCAAAACATTCTGTATCACCTTTCATTTCGTACTTACTTTATTTTCAGCATTGTCTTTTCCTGTATTTTAAAAATTATTCCACTGTTGTTAGACTTTTGCTATCTTTTGTTAACAAATGAAAATGTGTTATTGTTTTGCATTCATTCAGTCTTTGTACAGCTACAAATAATGATAAAGAAGCAAAGAGCATGAAATTCCCTATAAACTCCTTGCTGAACTGTCTCTGGTTGGTCATGGACGTGTCTAAAGCCTTTGTAGCATTTGTTTTGAGAATGAGACTAGTAAGTAAACTTAAATGCTCAAAGTTACACATTTCAGATCAACTCTCATGCACGTTTTCCTCTGGCTAAAGTAGGGCAGTGATTAAGCCACACAAAGGGCCTTGCAGACCCAGGCAGTATTTATACTTCTGTTGTCACATGAGTGTTCTGTGCACTGATTTTCTAAATTAAAATAATAGTAACAGTAGCAACAACAATTAAAAGTTTTCATGTTGCTAATAAGTTGAACCTAAACTTGTCAGGGAAAGAAAGGGGTTGATCTGAGCAAATAAAGTAAGAGGACAACATTATAAATCATTTTGATTACATTGCATCTGAGCTCCTTTGAAAAATTCATTTCCCAATTAAAATGTATTTTCAGCTACCCACGGATAATTCCAAATTATTCAAATATCAAATTTGACTATCCCAAAAATATAATGAAATCTAAAAAGTATTGAGTGCTTACCACATTAGAACAATATATTTTATTCATACAGAAATAAAATTTATATAGAAAGAGGCACATTCCACACTGTATTTTGTGTTTTTACCTGTGATATACGTATTGTCATTTACCTTTATTACAAATTACAATACTGAGGTTCAGAGGCTTTAAGTTACCTGGCATCACATAGTAGAGGCCAGGCAGGAATTAGTTCCCAAGGCATCTGATGCTGAAGTCCTAGTTCCTTTCATGGCAGTGGGAGAAGCATTTCCTATAGGCCTCATCTGTGACCATGAAAATGCAGCCCCAGGACCCCAGACCTCCCCACCTTGGAGCCCAGGGCTGTCTGCCTTTCCCTTCACAAGTTTCCTGTTGACTTCAGCCTGCTCCTCACACAGCATAGCCTTTAAATCCAGCACTTCCTAACCCACCCCATTCAAATTTGTGATCTGATCCTGAGAGACAGGCTCAGTGTTGATTCAATTTTCTCTTTCCCTCAATTATGGCCTCTCTCTCCTCTGACTAAACTGAATGATCCCTTAATTTCTTTCCTGATCACTGTGTTCATTTACACATTCCTTTACTCACTGAACAAACATTTTCTGACTACTTTCTATATGCCAGGGACTGTGCCAGGCACTAGAGAAAGCCTGTGCTTCTTTCTTTCAAAGATGAATCACCTTTGTTGGTCATAGATCTCCATGCAACACTGACCAAATACAGATGCCTTCATTTGTTCTGATCCCACCAGATCAACTCACGCTCTTACAGCAGTTACACAAAGTGGGCCACTGATATGTCTTACAAGATAGTGCACCTTCTAGAATAATACTGAAGGACAATGGCTTTTTGACCCAAGAATAAAATGTCACATCTTCTGATACCCTCAATATCTTCCAGCAGTTATGAACATGGCATCCCAGGATTTGTTATACAGAAGTATTTAACTTGATGGATAACATTACTGCTTATTCTCAAGATCAAAGGCAATAGAACATGCCAATGGGAACAGTCCTTCTCCACTTTTAAGGTCCCTTGATGAATCTGGAAAAATGAGTCTAACTAGCCTGGGATCCAGTTGTTGGATATAAATACCTTACTTTGTTAAACTTTAAAAATTGTGCAATAGAGCTAACATACACAAAAGTGCATAAAACTTTAATTTATAGCTTAAACAAATTGTAAAAGGAACACATGATGCAACCCTACTCAGATAAGGAAACAGTATTTCCAGCACACTGACAGAACCTCTGCAGGACCCTTCCAGATCACAGCCCCATCAGAGCCAAATACCTGCCTGACTTTTATGGAATTTACCTTCCTTCTCTTTCTCTGTAGTTTTATAATATAAGTAACCATCCCTAAAAATATCATTCAGTTTTGCCTATGTTTTGGATCATACAGCAACAGTAGTGTTGTGCCCGGACTCTTTTGCTTAACATCATGTCATTAAGAGACATCCAATTCTAACATATCTCAGAAGTCCATTCATTTTCATTGTTGCATGGTGTAAGTTTGTGTGGATATGCCACACTTGTGTATACTACTGGGGTGGAACTTCTGGGTCATTTCCAGTTTGGGGCCATTTTGAACAAACAATATTTTGAGCCTATATGCATATGCACCCTGGTACACAAGTATGAACATTTCTCTCTCTAGTAGCCAAATTCCTGAGTTGTAAGTTATAGGTATCTTCACCTGCACTAGATATACCAAAGAAGTTGTACCAATCTACACTTCTCCCATCAAGTCATAAGTCACTGCTCCACATCCTCACCTGACCTGTATCATCAGACTTTTAATTTTTTACAATCTGATGAAATACAGTACCTCACTGAGGTTTTAACTTTCATTTTTCTGGTTTTCAATGATATTGAACATCTTTATTTATATCCCATTTATAAACCCTCTTTTATGAAGTGTCCATTCAAGTCTTTTGCCCAGTGCAGAAGTGTTTTTATAAGTCAAGTAAAGAAAATGCTTACATAGGAGGGAGGGAGGGATCAACTGTGTCAAATGATGCTCATGGGTAGAATAAAATGAGAACTAAAGAGTGACCATTGGATTTAGCAAATGGATATCAGTGATCAGCTTAATCAGAGTTTTGGTGGAGTGGTGGAGGGAAAAGTTCCTTTTTTTGCTTAAGAGAGAATGGGAGAGGAGGGATTGCAGACAGTAAGACAGACAATTATTTCTATCAGTTTTCATTAAAGGGGAGCAGAGAAACAAGTTGGTGGCTGGAAAAAGAATGTTTTTGTTTTAATATGAGAAAAATTTTGTTTAATATGAGAATGCTTCTTGTGTGATGATGAAAATGATTTAGTAGAGATGATAATGTTACAGGAAAGAGGAGAAAGCACTGTTTTTGAGAGAATAAGATATAATAGCACAAGTGGAGGGTTGGCCTTACATATAAGAGCAGGTAAGCAATAGCAATGATTCTCAAACTTTAGTGTACATCAGAATCACCTAGAAGTTTTATTAAAATACAAATTGCTGGACCCTCCTTCCAGAGGTTCTGATTCAGTATTCTCAGGTGGGATCTAAGAATTTCTGTTTCTAGAAAGTTCCTGTGTACTACTACAGGAGGGGAGGTAGAGTACATAAGTATGTATGTCAGTTGGTAGTGGGCATTTTTCTAGAAAAATAGAAGCTTGGTTAACACCTGAGAGTGAAGATGAGAGTGGAGGTGGTAGCAGTTTAACAAGGTGAAAACACAAAGTAATCATCTAGGACAGTAGTAGAGTGAATGCCCCAGAGCAATAACGTATGATTGCCTGGTAGCATTAAGTATGCATTGACATACACATACAAAAGTTGGATGTATTTTCTTTAGCTACGATCAGCTGCTCAGGTGTAAATACAGAGAACAAAAAGAGTTGAATTTAACATGTGTATCTGTTAGTTATTACTGCATAACAAGTAACCTCAAAACTCAGTGGCTTAATGTGTATTACTGTTCAGGATCTACAGTCAACTTGTTGATCTGGACCAGGCTTGGCTGATGGTGCCTGGATTCCCACATGGCCTAAGTTCTGGTTTTGGATAACTTTCCTCACATAATTTGATAAGACTGGGATGACTTGAGTGACTGAGATCATACCTCATCATCCAGCAGAGCAGCCCAGTCTTATTCACATGGCAAGAGCAGGGTTCCAAAAGAGAGTGGAAATCCTCAAGGCCCCTAGTGACTTAGGCTCAGAACTGGCAATATGTGTTCCACTGCATGCTGTTGGCCAAAGCAAGTCACAAGGCAGACCCAATCCAAGGAACAGAGGAATAGATTCTGTCCCTTATGGGAGGGGTTGCAGAGTCATATTGCAAGTAATATGGATACAGGGAAAAAAAGAATTACAGTTGTTTTTTTGAAATATACCACTACCATGGTTTTGACTTTTCATTAGAGTTTGAGAGGTGAAAAAAGAGTATAAGGAATTGAGGATATATCAAGTAAGTGATTATAATAATCCTCCATAAATATGTTGCTGGGCAAGAAGTGAGAATATAATGGCAGTGAAGGACAGTGAAAAGGAGGTGGGAATCATTGGGTTGTAGATATCAGTGGACTCAAAAGACTGTTGGAGTTGAAAACGAGGATGCGCGCTGTAAAAATAGAAGGGGTGACAAAAGAGCGGGGTGCTTGCTTTTGACATAAAAGGTGAGAGTAGCTAAAGTAGGATGAGTAACAAGATCATCATAGAAGAGAAGTTAAAGGAATTGAGAGGCTAGAATATTGGAATCATTAAAAATTAAGAAAGAAGCGGAGATGGCAAAAAATTGCAATGAGCTAGGAGCTCAAATCTTTGAGGAATGGGAAATGTGGAGGGAGTATGAGGTAGGTTGGCAAATATAAATATATAAATACTTACATATAAATATATTTGTAAGTATAAAAATACATATCATATATATATATATATATATATATATATACACATTTTGTATATATGTTGCATATATGTATGTTAGGACTTCTTTTAGCTTACAACAGTTACTTCCGGGAAGAGAAATGACAATGTGTTGAGTAATGGTTAAAGGAAATTTTCACTTTCTATTTGCTTCTTTTTTTGTGTGTTTCACAACACACGTGTTATGCATAAATAAATTTAGTCTAAAGAAAAAATTCCAATAGAAGATGAAACAGAGCTTTAAGAAAAGCAGAAGTGGTGACACAGATCTGGGTCTGAGTTTATCTGTAAAATGAGTATGCTCTTACTTCTGTGTTGTGATGACTAAATGAGGTCATTATTTAATGTTCTTGGCCTAATGCCTGGCACATGGGAGAGGCTCAATAATGTCTGCTATTTCTCCATTCACTGACAAGACTCCAAACTCACATGCAAATGCATTGTGTGAATATATGCAGTCTGCATGCGTGCCCCAGACAGGGACAGGACAAAGAAGGACATGTGTGGACCCAGAGATTCTGTAGCACGTGTGTACTCTCCTTGGAGTGCTCTCATATGTGGGAGTGAAAACGAAGAAGGATAAAAGGAGATATAAATATGTTGTTTATATTGCTTACCTGGCTAATTTCCAGAACAGACTAATAATAATAAATCATGCATATATTGACAAGTCCACTGTAAGCCATAAGCTGCATTTATTCGATCGTTCTCATTAAGAAGTGTTTGCATGTCTAAATGACATCTTTAAAATAAAGCTTTAAAACAAAGAATGAATTGGAGAAAATGAAAGTACTACTTTCCAAGGGTCAGTAGTTATATAAAGAGCAGGCAGTATTATCTCAGTATAGGCAGAATCTATTCATAGGAAGTAGAACTCTGTGAACCTCATGCTAAGACATGCAAACCAAAGTTTCTAAAATAAGTATTTCTTTACATGATGTACTATTAAAAATTAAGTGTTGCTGAGTAAGTTAATTCTTAGGTTCCCAAAATGTTGATTTAGGCCATTTTTACCCTGTGGTTATTTATGCAGCCTACATGTGAACTCTTGATATGGATAGAGAGTCCACCAAAGTCAGGCAGAAACTAATGCCTGATACACTTCTACTAATATTTGAGAGAACTAAAAATTAATGGTTGTTAGAACACTGCCTGAAATTGTGACTCCAAGCCATTAAAATCTTTATATTAAACCTGTGAAATGTGAATCCTGGTTTACTGATTACTAAGAACATGGAAATCATAGTGTCAGTGAAATATAGTTCCTCCAGCCTCTGAGTAAAAGCTTCCTTGCTCCCATTCAAAACTTCACAATAGATGAGGATGGAAATCAGGAAAGGGAAATATATTCATTCATTCAGGGGACATTACGTTCCAGGTTGTATAATAAAGATTGAGATACAAAGATGAACAAGACAGAGTACCAGCCTGATGTAACTAACACCTAGTAGAGAAGCTTGCCACAGAAACAGATAATAAACAACAAGGGGAAAAAGTTACTGCCAGGTTCCTTTAGCTGGGGGCAATACTTAACATTATTTCCAAGGGTAATATGGGAGATGGCTTGCATAGGAAATGGAAATCAGGAAATAAAGAAGAGTGGGATATTAATTCTATCTGCTAAATTGAGTGGGCTTAGGGATGCCCAGAGAGCCGATAAAAAATTATTTTGGGGTGTGTCTGTGAGGGGGGTCTCTCTGGAAAAGATTAGCATTTGAATCAGTAGACTGAGTAAAGATCCCCCTCACCCAGGGTGTGAGTCCTATTTGGAATTCTGAGAGAAGACAGTTTTGCAGAGTGTCCTGTCACAATGTGGGACAATCACTAGACTAGGAATGGTGGGTCACATCTAGACAGAGGGTGTGAGGTAGCCACCTCACCTTCCCCCACTAAAACGCACACCCTTCTCTCTGGCACCAAAAGCCAAAAGTTTCCTGTGAAGCTCTCCTGGGATTGCTCAAGAGAGGAGCAGCAGTTGGCTGAGTGCTGCATGGCAAGCCTGAAATGATCTCATTTGGGTCAAAACGAAACATTTTTCTGATGACTAGAGCTCAGAGTTTATGCAACAGGGGTGGTTGCTCAGAGTGTGGTCACTGTGGCCAGAGGCAACTGACAGAGAGTCTGGCCGAGGAAAAGCAGTGGTGTGGATGCCATTGTCCAAGAACCAGAAGTCTCTCTCCAGGCTCCTGGACATTTTAGCCCTCTGCAATTTAAAACCCCTTCACTCCCAGGACAGCCAAGGCACAGGTGAAGTGACAGTCCAAGAGACACAGTTTAAACTGTTGAGCTGAGCTCACCTTCAGTTTATCTGTATTTTATTTCCAACTTGACTGCTGATAAATCAAGAATTCCCATAATGTATTAGGACAAATGTTAAGTTTTGGGGTTATTTGAACCTAACCCAAAAACTTAACATTTGTCCTAATTAAATTTCAATCCATTGCTACATTTGAGATCATTTTGAATCACAATTCTGCTATTGGTATTTTAGCTCTCTCTCTCCGAGAGGAACTAGCTTCTTATTTTGAACATTTGGTTCTTTATTCAGACGGTACCTTAATGAGAAGTTTCCTACCAAAGGACTTCATCCCATCATGTTCTCCCTCTATACCATCAAAAACAAGTACACAACAAAAAAATACCACAGGGAAATTTCTAAGTAGCATTTTTTTTTCTTGAGGCCAAAGCAGAAATGAAGAGTAGAAAATGACATTTTTTATTAAGAAATTTAAGGCTTGTAAGATTACTAAAGAAATCAAATGAAAAATATTAATAATGTAGAACTACTGCCATCTGAAGGCCATGGCCCAGTATTACAAGTCAGCTTTTGATTGTATTTCGCTAAATGGCTAATATTTAAATGCTATAGCGATTGTTAGGCATTTGTATATTTTATATTTTTTATTATTAAATAAATGTAATTGTTCTCCCATAAAAAATATGACCTGTAGAAGGTGTGTAGATTGGCTTAGGTTATACAAATTTTGAACATCACAATGTTTATTTTGGGGTATTTAGAAAACCACATCTTAAACTACTGAAGAATAACCAGGCTATGCCCCCCATCCAAAATAACAGTTAGGCAAATAACACTGACAATGCAGATGTTAAAAATGCAGTGTTATAAATCCACTAAAGATCATTTAGCAAGCTAATTTAGAGTCTAAAACTTAAGCCAACTGGTCACAGTTATTCTTTAGGTAAACAACAAATAACAGTGCCCACATAAGAAATCTAAGGAAAATTACCAGTCAGCATCCCAGTTGCCTCAGCTGGCCAACAGTGATCAGGAAGCCCAGGGACTCCAGGGAGCCCTGTAGGCTCCCTCAAAATTTCCCACATGTAGCTCTGGGTCACCTTGATGGTGGGGAAAAACTCACAGACTTTCTAATGGATACTAGAGCCACCTTTCAGGATTAAATGTCAAATTAGGAAAGTTAGCCCCAGAAACTAAGGTTATGACTGGAGTTTTGGGAGAACTACATGAAAGTCTTTCTCCAATCTCTTGAATGTCAAGTGGGAAAACCTGCATCTAGCAAGATTCCTCTTCTCTGCCTGACTACCCAATACCCCTCTTATGACAGGACTTTCTGGCCAAACTAAGAACAAGTCACCTTTCCACAGAGCAAAAATAGATAGGAAAGTGCCTCTGTAAGCTGCACGTGCGTTCCAAGCAGCACTGCTTCTGCAAAAGGCAGCCCCACCTATGGACAAACCTGAAGGGGTCCTCAGAGAGGTGAGCCCAAACGTATGCACAGAAGGGAGATTCTAGACAAGAAAAGACAGTTCAACCTGTCAAGGTAAGTCTTCACCTCAGTTCCAAGACCCCCAAATTTGAAGCTGTACCCCTTGAGGGAATAGGCTAAGAGGGATATTAACCCTTAATCTCTGCTTTTCTGGAATGACAACTTATATGCCTGTGCCGATCACGATATAACACCCCATCCTGCCTGCACAAAAACCTGGGGTCAAGGAATGTAGATTTGTACAAGATCCTAGTGCAATCAACCAGATAGTGGAAGATACTCATCTGGTGGTACCGAACCTACACACTCTGCTCACCGTCAAGGTGGTTCATTATCCTAGACCTAAAGGATGCCTTTTATTGTATGCCACTGAGTCCAGATCCCAAGAGCCATTTGTTTTTGGACTGTGCTTCCCCAGGGGTTCAAAAACTCTCCTATTTTGGGGGAGATCTTAGGTAAGGATTTGAGAGAATTATCATTAAAAGAGGGAATGTTGCTTCAACAGGTAGATGACATTCAGATAGCAAAACCAAGGAGAGATCAAACCTGGATATCATTCTAACACTGAATTTTCCAGCTGACAAGGGCTATCAAGTGTCCAAAAAGGCTCAGATATCCAAATGGACAGTGAAATATTTAGGATTTAAACTATCATATGGGCAAGCAACCTTCTCCCTGATCAGAGGGAAGCGCTAGCCAGAGTAGCTGTCCCTATAAACAAGAGAGCTGCAGGGATTTATAGGAATGGCAGGATACTGCCAAATTTGGATCCCTAACTTGGGATTCACTGGAAAGCCTCTCTATGAGATCCCAAGAGGCAGAGATAATGAGTCTTTAAAATGGACTGGCGATTGCCATAAGACATTCTAAGACAAAAAGAAAATTGATGACAGCCTCCACCCAAGGCCTTCCTAAAAGCCCTTTGATCTTTTTGTGCAAAACAGGCAGAGGACAAGTCTTGGAATATTAACTCCAAACATGGAGCGCCTGAGAAGGTCTGTCTCTTCTTCTTTAGAATAGTTAGACTCTGTCACCCAGGGGTAGCCGGTCTGTCTCAGAGCAATAGCAGCTACCTGTGAGTTCCTTCAGGAAGCTGAAAAGTTCACTCCAGGCCAGCCCACCACAGTATACAGCCCACATTGTTTACTGCTATGCTTAGAACAAAAGGGAGGATATTGGCTCACTTTGGGAAGGCTAGGAAAGTATCAGGCTATATATTGTTAGACAATCCAAACATGAAATTGAAAGTGGTGTCACTCGGAATCCCACCACCTTTCTCCCAAGCAATGTGAAACCGTATATGGCAGTGTTCAACTTACTGACCAAGTCTATTCTAGCCAGCTGAACCTGGCAGATCAACTTCTGGAAAATCCAGATCTAGAAATGTTCATAGATGGGAGCAGCTTCATGGGTCACGGCCTGTGCAGAGCAGGACATAACAGTGGTGACTCACCAGGAGAACCTAGAGGTAGAAGCTCTCCCACCAGGTACCTCAGCCCGGAAGGCAGAACTGACTGCTCTCACATGGGCCCTACAGCCTCGTAAGAATAAAATGATAGCCACATACACTGACTCCAAGTTTGCTTTTTCCATTGGTACATGCCCACGGAGCCATTTAGATTGAAAGAGGGCTATTGACAGCAGGGAGGAAGGAAATTAAATATGTTGAGAAAATTCTTGAACTGTAAGGAACAGTAGTGGAACCCATAGAGGTAGCCGTAGTCCATTGTCTGGGCAGCCAAAGGACAGACTGCTCCTAGCAAGGGAAATTAATAAGGCCAATAAAGCTGATAAATGTGACCTCAAACTGAAAGTCCAAAAACTAGCCCTCAGGCCTGAAACTGACATGCCAAAAGAGTAAATAGGAGTAACCCTCTGAGGATTTAGAAGGAGGAGATGAATGGTAGTCATTTGACTGGGGGCTTGACTACTCCAAAAATGCAAAGTATAGATATACCGAGGATGGATGGCTATATAACATCAGGGAATTATCCTAATTCTTGCCTCTCTGATGGAAGAGGTGATTGACCACACACACCAAAGTACTCACTATGAGATGGTACCTCACAGTGGATACAAAAATACATCACAAGGCCAAATATGCAGAGGGCTACCCAAAAGGTGGTAAAGAAGTACCTAGTCTGTGCAAAGAGTAATCTTAAATCAGGACCACCCCCAATAGTCAAAGGGGTACAAACAAGAGGGCTGGGTCCAGGAGAAGACTGGCAAATCTGTTTCATTGTGAGGCCAAGAGCATCTGGAAATTTCCAGAATCTGTTTGTACTAGTGGATACCCCACAAAACGGGTAGAGGCAGTCCCCTGCAGATCTGAGAAAGCCTCTGAAGTGGAAGTTCTATTAAAATAAATTATCCCAGACACAGACTTCCTTTTTTCAATGCAAAAGAGGGGCCTTCATAGCCAAACTGACTCAGGAAGCCTGAGTCCTCAGAATACAATAGAAACTTCATGTTTCATGGCGACCCCAATCCACAGGAAAAACAAAAAATGAATCAAATCTTGAAGAAAACTTTGGCTCAGATCTGTCAGGAAACTAGCCTGATGTAGGATAAGATCTTAGGTTGCAAGGCTTACAGATAGAGTGGCCCAGGAAGCAAGCTCCAGTAGAGCCCTTAGGAAATGCTATATAGGGCACCCTTTCTGGACAATAAGTTTGGTCTGGAGGATTCGGAGGAGCCAAGCGTAGAACAACTAGACCTTATTAAATACATTCAGTCTCCAGGTGCTGTAGGCTGATGTTCCCCCGATAAGCAACTACACCATCTGATTTGGGGAGACAGGGTGCTGCTTATCCTGGAAAAATAAACAGCCTGAGGATCAGCTGCATCCCCTGTGGGTGTAGCTCTATGAGGGACTTTTGGTAGCTCCGGGAGACAAGCCCTGGATCCATCACACCCATGTCAAACCTGCACTGGTGCAGCAGACAGATCCCCCCAGACTACCTCACCAGCATATCACAGGGAGCAGGAACTGCCTGGGCCAAGCATGTTCTCGGAGGGGGCACACTCCAGAGGCTGACCCATGCCAGCTCTCGGAATATTCTTGCAAACCCCGCAATGATCTTAAATTGCCTTTTAGGTAGAAATCACGAGGAAAACCAAGATGACCAGAACTCACATTCTTGCTAGTCTGGAAGGCTTGCCTACTGGTTTTACATACTCTGCCATATGCTCCTGAAACTTGGTGTGTCCCCTGAAGGGCAGAATCATTTCCTTTGTAAAGATAATAAGGTGAAGAAATAAGTAAGCAATGAGAGAGGCTTTGTTGTGCCTTAAAGCCAGTGGCTTGTTTGCCTGTTTTAAGTACAACTTTCACCTTTCCTCATAGACTGTGCCCCCTGCCCCACAACTGAAAGAGGTGAAACCACCTCTGTGCTCTACTGAATCCTCCTTCCTTGTGAAACTAAATGAATACCTCCTGTCTTTTAGCCCTATGATGCATCCCATGGACTATGGGACACTGATTTGGGGTAACAATCTCTCAGGCAGGGGCTGCAGGAGGGGATGAGACCAAGTGTTGATATGTCACCCTAATTCCCAGAGCCACCATTATTTCTCTATAGTGGTCCAAGCCTCTCACCTCAGATTTCCCCTTAGTCACTAAAGAACGGCAAGGTAATACAATCTTTGAACTTCTCCTAGAGGCTACTCTAATATCCACCACTGAAACAAGTTTCCCTGTTTTAATGTGACCGTCCCCTATATGATAACCAGTTCTTTTAATATTGTACACTTAAATGCCTCCCTGCAAAGCTCAGATCCAGCATATATCTGAAATCCGTGACACCCTAAGAAAGGTCTTAGCAGATATCTATAATCTCATAACTGTAACCATATGTGTTGGGAAGGGGGATCCTGAATGTGTCAGCCCTATGTTTAAAAAAGGAGAACCCCAAATTAAAGATGGTCAGATCCTCCAGGGATACAGCCACCATTCCCAGAAAACTATATACTACTCTGACTTCCAGGAGCCCAGGAGACGGCAGGAATGATTTGACTATGTTTCCATACCAACCGGCACAATAACCTCCAATACACCAAGGCCTGGAGACTCACTAGACCCTACAAGTCAGGCCCATTATCCCCCTCATGTCATGCCGACACCCGCCAACTCACCCTTGGCCCTAGCTCTTTTGTGTCTCCAGAAAAATGCATGAATAACAATGCTTGCACCAGAAGGATTTGTGTTACTGTGTGGGAGTCCAAGAAGCCAACTGCACACAGAAGATACAGACCTATAGTACTTTGACCAGCACAGTGTTCCAACGTGTTAACATCTGGACACACAGGCAATGTACCGCAGGACACGTTCAACCCTGAATAAGTATTTATTTCCCAGAAAATCAGAAAAGGGAAAAGAGGATGAATAGGGCCTTAGAAATGATAATTGCAGGCAGAGGCTTCACATTGGGACTAGCAGCCCTGTGGAGAGGATTTGCTCATGAGGCCACCTTTGGAAATACAACCACCTCAATGGAAGAATTAGCCACGACTGCAGCCACTAGCTTAGAGGCATTAGAAGTTTCAGTAAACTCCTCAGCAAATGTAGTTATGGATAACAGAAGAGCTCTTGATTAACTCCTGGCAGAACAAGGTGTCTGTGCAGTGGCTAACACTTCCAGCTGCACATGGATCAACACAGTGGACAGGTTAAACAAGATATAAAGAAAACATACCAACAAGCCAGCTAGTTGTGGGAATTTAGTAACCCTTCTGCTCAAGAGGTTTGGAATTCCATAAAGGGTTTTCTCCCCCATAAGTCTTGGTTAAATTGATTTTACCTACTAATCCTTCCTTTGGTTTTGATATGTTAATTCTCTTGTTTGGGCCTGGGTAAGTCCGGGGAGAGAAAATCCCAGGGCAAAATTCCTCTAAAAACCGAAATCAGTCAAAGGGAGAAATAAAGTTTAAAATCTGTTCATTGCTCACCAACTGCGGTCCCAGGGCCGTCTTTCTCCTCTGCTCTGGAAGAAGCCAGCATGTAAACAAGCCAGCCCCCTACCCTTAACTTCTCAGGTTCAGACACGCCCTTGGTTGCCCAGGTAATAACCCATTGATATGGAGATGAACTTCTCTCCACCCCTGAGGATATGCAAATGCACTAAAGCCAGGCAGGATATTCTGGAAATGTTACAATTTTACCCACAGCCTGTGGTTCTTAATTTTCTTGTCAGGTTTATATCCCAAAGACTGCTAGCCACCAGACTGGTCTTTTTCATCTTGACCCTGAACTGGGAAACTACCAACCTCTGCCACCACCCAGCTTGAGCATCCAGGAATACATACAATTAGTCACGAAACAATTTCATTCCTCTAATCCCACTCAACACACACCTTCAGCAGGAAACAGCTAGGGAGGCTGTCACCCCAAATCCTTCAATGAGGGACCATTAGAAAGAGAGGGGAACTGAAATCTTACTCCACATGGTTAATTGGAGCTGAACCCCCAAAACTGAGGACACCAAAAAACTAACAGTAATGAATTGGGTCAAGCTTATTTTTCTGAGCCAGCAGGAATTCTAGGACCTGTGAGAAGTTGCGACTATGCCTGGAACCAGCCTAAACCAGACTGAAAGACTTGTAAAGAAGCAGTTCCAGAAGTCCTCAATTCACCTTTCCACATAACCGTATTAAAATCTCCACCTCTGGGAGGGGTTTAGCCTCCATTTTTTACAAGGTTTATAAAGCAGCATGTTAACTTTCTACCACATTCCATGCAGAGTAGGTGCAGGAGAAAAGTCCTGTTTATTTCCCCAGTCTTGTTAAACATGTATAAACTCTTCTAAAATCAACCTTCTCTATAAATTCTGCATTCCCTTTGAATTCAAGGAGACAGATTTGAGCTTTGCTTCCTGTCTCCTTGATGGTTGGGCTCACAATAAAGCTTTTTCCTTCTGCTAAAGCCAGCGTCCTATGTTTGGCTTAAGGTACATCTGACACCAGACCCTTGTCCATCAGTGGACCCCTGTCTGGTAACAGGACTTGATTATTTGCTAAATTCTCCCACAAAGTACAAATGTCATAGATTCCCTAGCACAAGGATTCTTTGAGTGGACATGAGGAATAAAAGAAATATAAAAGTTGTTACTCAGCAAGTAGATATGCCTGTTCAGTTTGTCTAGGTCTAAGGGCTAACTCCAGTCCCAAGGCCACTGAGGTAATCAAAAAATAATTTGTACTCCTCCCTTCCTCTGGCTATGAATACAATTGTTCATTTACATTAATAAGGGAAATCCTTAAAGTGCCTATTCCAACAATAAAACAAGATATCCTCCAAGGAGACCTGTGGCCTTCAATTTTCAGTCTACCTAAAAGTTTCATCTTGGCAAGCCTTCTACAGCTAGGGGCAAACAGGAATGCTAAAGATCTTAGCAAGGATGGTACAGCAGTGGTCAACAGACTCATGGAAGAGAAATAGGTACAAGAAAGGCAACCCCAGCTTTTTCTCTTTTGTTTCCCAGATATTAAAGACACAACTGTAGAACTGTTATAAGTGAACAGCTTAATCTTAAGGATCTTTCCTGTTCTTATTCCAGAGAGATTTGTTTGGGGCCTTTTGAGAGTTATAATGGAACAAGTTATCAATCTATTCAAATGGATCCATGAGGTGTAATAAGTGTTTATTGCCCTAAATTAACCCCTTGATTGGTCTGCCACCCTTATAAAGGTTAGTATTTTTTAAGGGTTAGTATTTTTTAAGGGTTAAAAGTAATTCTCAATTTTATTTTCATTATGTCATGACTATTGTTTCCACTGGATAAAGTATTCTTTTAAACTTAAAACAGAAGCAGTACAATGATAATAGATCATTCAACATATTTCCTCTTTTTAATGAGATTTGTATTTTCTCTTTTGAATGATTTGTGCATTCTTTCTTAAATGATTTTAAAAATCTCCAAGTCCTACCCATTCATACCAGGGACTGTGAGAATTAAATGCCCTTAGCGTGATCCATTGCATGTCAACAATTGACTTATCTCCTCTGGATCTAAAATGATACTGGCTATACACAGTCCTTGAGAGAATTGTGAAAATTGTCACTCATATCATTTTGTGTTCTATAGACCTTAAAATCTGTTTGCATAAAGTTCTTTCTTCTGTAGTATCTTCTATCGTTTCTGATATCCTTTCATAGAAAAAAAATCATTACAATATAAAATAGGATAATCAAATAAGATGTTAACACTGGCTTCTTTAATCTGTGTCATTTTGCAAAAATGGTCTTTCACTATTTCTATTTTCTAAAGAACTTCTGAAGGTGAAAGTGAAAAGTTTCCTATTTTAATACTTCTGAAACTACGAAATACGAAGTTTTAGATTCAACTTGGAATTCAAAGTTCATAGTTTCAGTTCTCAGCCAGAGAGCGTGTAGGGAAAAGATATTATAAATTCTAGGCTAGTTGGGTCAGGGGGTATTCGTGGATAAAATTTTCTCCGTAATCCGACATTATTCCGCTCACAAGAGGTCTAACTACGATGGCCTGGTTTCTGCGGTGCCTTGAAAACTAAGGGGAGCCCAGGTTATTCTGTGGCAAGGGCTGCGCGCCACCAGGGCCTTAGCTGCACCCCTGTTCTTGCAGGGGTGGCACGGCTCCTGGTCATCTCCAGCTTTCGGGACTGCTGGGCGGAGTGCGGTGGCGACCGGGATACAGAAGCAGGCGAGCTCGGGTCTGCAGCCGGGTGCAGCGCCGCGAAGGCGGGCCGCGCGAGGGGCGGGAAGAAGCGCGGCCAGGGGCGGTGCTCGCGGGCGCGGGAAGAGCCGGAGGCAGCCGCAACCCCGCCCCGCCCCGCCCCGCCCCGCCCCGCTCGGTCCCGCCCGGTCCCGCCCGCACTCCTCCGTTCCCGTCCTGCGGCGTCCAGCTCGCGCGCTCCTCGCACCCTCCTCGCCTGTGGCGCACGCCGGTGCTCGCTCCTCCGCCATGGCTCAGCACTTCTCCTTGGCCGCCTGCGACGTGGTCGGCTTCGACCTGGACCACACTCTGTGTCGCTACAACCTGCCCGAGAGCGCCCCGGTGAGTGGCGCGGGCAGCCCGGGGCGCAAGACGTGCGCCTCCATGGCGTCTAGGGCTGGAGCTTCCTCCCGGCTTAGGCGGCGGCGACGGTTGCCGGGGCCCTGCAGCTGCCGCGCCTTTTTGCGCAGACCTCGGCTTCCCAGTGGGAGGCCGGGCTGCAGTGTGTATCCCCCGTCTCCGCCCGCGCGCAGGGCACCGGCTTCGGTAGCCTAGCCACTAGCCAAGTTTGAGAGAGGAGCAGGGAAGGGGCGAAGGAGGGGCAAACTGTGTAGATCGGGCTGGGACACGCGGTTCGTGGGCCAGAGGAGGGGCGGCGCCAGGGGAAACGGGGGGTGTCCTTTGCAGATCTCTGGCCTTAGAACGGCTCTGCAAGTCGTTCTGGACACCGGGAGCGCGCCCATACAGCCACCTGGTTAGGGGCTAGTATTTTCCTTGGCTGTGTTTTATCTTTTGCAGGCCCAGGCGACCACTCGTCAGTTTTTAAACACTGTAGTCAGGGAGAGACTGTGGGGTGCATTGGAAGGAACGCTAGCCGATACGGCATTATGATCTTAGCCCTACTTTTGTCTTTTCCCTAGATAAGGAAATGAACATGTATTGTGCACTTGCTGCGTGATCCACGCCCTTAAGAATGAGTTCTAACAACAGCCTGTGAATTGGGTCCTGACAGCACTTTGGGAGGCAAGGGGAATGGACTGCATGATTCCACACCCTCCGAATAATTGAGGATGAATCTTTCTCCTCCATTCCTTTGGCTTCACAAGGAAAGTAATTGTGAAAATTTGCAGTGTTTTTTTGAGTCAGAAGCTAAGCATAGAAGCCAAAAATTGAGCTGGTTAGGAGCACAGTGGTCAAAGTGAGGATTCTGCAACCACACTTAGGGTACCAGCTCCTCCATTACTACCTCTGTGACCTTGAGCAAGTTTCATTTCTCTGTTCTTAGTTTCCCCATCTATAAGATGGGACTAACAGTTGGATTTACCTCAAAAGGTTGTTGCAAGGATTAAATGGGTAGTAGATGTATAATGCTTAGAGCAGTGTCTGGCACATAGAGTCTTGTTTGGTTTACTTTTATTGTTACCACCCAAGCCATTTATATGGGTAGACCTTTAAGCCTCTGGTGCAGACATCAGCCAGGCCTGCTCATTATGGTGCCACTATCAGCAGTTCAGGTTACCTGTCAAAGGGCAAAACAGTGTCTGAATAACTCTAGTGTTCTCTGCACCGTTGCTGCTATTACATGTTTCTGCTTTCCATCCAAATAAGTGTTTCCTTACTCATACTGAGAATTGAGAAGGCTTTTCTTAACTTCTTTATCCTTTGGCCACTACTTCTTTAGGCCTTTGATCAATATTTTCCTTCCCTCTGGATATTTTCAAATCCCCTCCTGGTTCATTTTGTGGTATCTCTAGTCACCTTCATTTGAAAAAAGTTGTTAAACTACCGTCATGTTAGAACCAGTGTTGTGCATGTGTGAGCATAAAATTTCAGACTACAAGATCCTTGAAGACAAGGATTATTTATTACAAGCCTTGAACAAAAGTGATGTTTCAAGATTGAAAACAGTAACCTAGTTTATTTTGAATCCTGTCTGGCTTTTAAGTACATTTACTAGTGATGTGCTGAGCACCACAACAGAGCTGGGGATACAGATAACACACAGGCTTTCAAAATGGGACTAGGTGCTTAAAAGTGAGCAGAAAAGTACCCTGTGGTGATGGCAGTGTTGCCTGGAAGTAGCTGCAGACTATTACCTGCCTGGAGGCCCTCTTCCCTTCATCACACTAACTCCTCCTCTTAAATATAGCATTCCCTTTTGGGAAGCATTCCCAAGCCCCCCAATCCTTCCACTCACATCCCACTTCCAGTTTCCCATAAAACCCTTAGTTTTTCATAGCACTTACAGCATTAAAATTTCCTGTTTTACTTTTTGGACTCTCCTTAGAGCCTAGAGCCCAGACTCCTTGACATCAGTATCTCTAACAGTTCATTGTTGCTTCTATGTACCTAGCTGAGTGCTTGGGTTCAATAAGTAATTGTGAAATGACTGAATAAATAATAGGTATTTTAATAACTTAATATGGCATAGCCACTATTTTGATAAGCATTCTCTTTAGGTGAACTGGTTTGATCCTTAACAACCATGTGATATAGACCTTATCACAAGTGTTATTTAGAGATGAGGCAACCAGGTACAAAAAAGGTAACTGGCTTATCCAGGGCCCTGGGCAAGGTGGTGTTCATGGTCGGTTTCTGCCCCCCTCCACCATGTGCTGCAGAACCCTGAAGAGAGGCCTGCATATTGATGCTTGAACTGTATCCTGACATAAGAGTTAGAGCTGGCAGGGGAGGAGGCAGAAAGGAGGTGCACTTCAGGCAGAGGAAGTATAACAAGGGAGGGACGAAGAGGTTAGAAATGGCACAGGAACAGCTGGGTACAAGCAGAAGCCAGGGAGTCTCAGAAGATGCTGGAGAGGTCAGTGGTGGCTGCATCCTGGGAGGCTGCGAGCGCCTCTCGCTGCAGTCTTCTCATCGTTTAGTAAGCGCAGAGTGATATGTGGATGTGGAACCGGGTGTGTTACCTCACTTCGGGGCCCAGAAAGGGGCGATGACACCTGTGCTTTCCTAGGGTGCAGAATTAGAAATGCGTGAGGCGAGGCAGTCAAGCTGCAAGTGTGAGTGAGAGAATGAGGTCCAGGGCACCCAGGAGAGTGTGTGCCCTTCTGAGGGTGCAGCCACACTTGACTCCTGCTGGTATTTGCCATGAGAAAATCAGGGCCCTGTCTTGCCAGATGTAATTCTTCGAGACAAGTTAGAAACCTGGTATGAGAAGTCTCTCAGTTCCTAAATGTTACCTCGTTTTTGGTGCACCAGGGATGTTAGGTTGCCAGATACAGCAAAGAAAAATACAGAGCACCCAGCTAAATTTCGATTTCAAACAACAAAAACATTTTTAGTAAATACATGTTCTGCATGGGATATGCTTATACTAAAAAACTGTTTATCTGAAAATTAATTTAGCTAGGAATTTCATATTTTATCTGGCAACCTTAAGTGGGAAACCATAGTTTGTGGTCTGTGTATGGCCCATGGGGCACCAAATCGTAACTGCTGTGGAGTGTGCATTGTCATCAGCCACGCGAGACTCGGAGGGAGGCGGCACAGCTGGAGCTGGGAGAGGAAGGCTGCTGGGCCTTGCTGGGCCTCGCAGGCCCCGTGTCACGAGCTCTCTGGGGCGGCTCAGCATGATTTAAGGAAAAGCGCCAACAACCGAGGCCTTGGCCTCCCTGCTTTCCCAGCACTGCTGGTCTCTGCTTGTTGTCACACATTGACCCCATTCTTTCCTATGACAGAAACACCTCCTCCACCAGGGAAGGAACACACTGGATGCCCTTGTTGGCAGCACTGCCGAGAAGGGCTCCTTACTTCCAGGGAGGTGTCTCACCTCACTGGAATCACATGGCTGACTCCTCTCTGTCATTATTACCAAGGGATGAGAAATCCATTTGTCTGAGACCAAATAAAGTGCCTTGACTGCAGGCAAGTTTAACAGTGTGCAGTGACAATTGGTAGTTTGAAACTGGCCGTGGTGGGAGTATTTGAACCATGGAAATGGGCAAACTACTTGTTGGGCTTTTTTAACCAGCTCTCAACTGATAATAATAGCAAATACTTTGAGTTTACTTATATGCCAGGCACTATGGCTCTAAGAATGTTACATCTGTTAATCCCATGACACTGGTTCCTTGCAGGAAAGATCATGATGTGTATTTTTTATTGTCTGTCATACTCTGTACCTCAGAATGACTCAATATATTTTTTATTTATTTAGTTTAACGTTGAATGAAAATCCATATGGCATATAAGTCAATGGTTTTCAGTCATCTCTGGAGTTCAGGAATTCTGTATGGGCCCCACCTGAGCCCCACCCTGTCCTCTAGGCTTGGAATTTTCTGGGGGATTTAAGAACCATCACCTGCGGTTCTGAATCACTGCCAGCGTTGAGAACAGTTGATATATAGTGTTGACACAATGTTGGTCTGTTAACAATCAGCTTGGATCAAGGTCACACTGCATTGCGTGGGAGTACATGAATAGTGATTTTATTTAGCTGTATGTCAGAGAACACCATATCTGACAAGGAGCCATTGATTTATTTACTCTCATCTCCTTACACTCATACTGAACCCTCACCTCAAGGCATGTGCACACCTCTCAGTTTCTTGACCTGCCCACTCCCTCCCCTCTGGATTCACCCAGTCAGCTACTGCACCTTGCAGGTGTCAGTCTGACCGTCACCACTTCAGGGAGGCCTTCTCCCGCTCCCTTTGCTGTGTCTCTGCCCTCTTCCCACGTGCTCAATTCCATGCTACCAAAACATGTCATGGGTTAACATCCATGGATGGGTCCGCTTGCTCACTGTGTCTTGAACACTACTTGATCTGACCCCAGAACACCATTCTGCCTCAGGCTCAAGAGCATCTGGTGCTGGCCTAGGAACGAACACTTGAAGGAAAATGGGGTAGAGCCCGTGTTGCCATCCACCTTTTGCCTGCTTTTTGTTTGGTATGTACAGTTCTTTAAAAATTATGCCAGCTCTTTAAAAAAAATAAAGGCATATCACTCACAGGTTTAAGGTCTTTTTTTTTTTTCATTTTGGTTGTTGAGAATTAGGATTGCTGTCAAAATTCAGCAAAGCATGTATTTTTGTATTTGCTCCTAGAAGCCTCCTTTGTCCTCAGTTTCTCTTATGGCAGAGAAATAAGAAGTGTTTCCTGTATCGGTTGGAGGTACCGCGATTCCTGTTTCAGGTCACCTGCCAGGTCCCCATGTGTATTTTCCCTTGAGATTCCTCTGTGTCAAATGACAGAACTAAAACAACTTAGTAACAAGTGTGATGTCTTTTATTCAAGGGAAAGCAGTCCATAGACGGGGAGCACAGTGCCTTACAAGCAGTGATTCTGGGAAAGAGAGTTTTTTATAGAGCATCAGAAGA
The DNA here is from genome assembly GCA_032199065.1 of Smutsia gigantea. Lineage (NCBI taxonomy): Eukaryota > Metazoa > Chordata > Mammalia > Pholidota > Manidae > Smutsia > Smutsia gigantea. The sequence continues at coordinate 92,652 of JAVSCE010006539.1, forward strand.
GGCAGCATGGAAACAGGGCATGGTCTATTTTCTAGAATACGGCGAGCTAGCTAAAGTTGAGTTGGAGGGTTGTGACGGTGTATGTTAGGTTTCCTTGACACCTGTTTTCTGTAAATGCAGGATGACTTAGGTATAGATTTGTGACATGGGCCGGTCCACAGGTGTGGCCTCCATTTTGTGGGTCCTCATACGTGGATCAACTTTATCACATGAGATGGGGCCTTTCTCTTAGAGATGGACTGAGGACAGGTGTGATAGAGTGGTTAGAATGTTTGTTGTCTTGGTGAAGTGTTAAATAAGTTTACAAAGCTTTTTCAAGTCTTAATGATCTCCAACCCATTAGAAATGGGTAAGATTAATAATTGTCCTTGGTTGTTTATTCTGTAATTGTATTCTGATGGTATAATTTTGGAATATAAAAAAGATACAGCAGCTACCTGGGACTTACTGGGGTGGATGAATTGCTTCCAGAAGAAGATAAAACTTCAGAACTTCACAATTAGACATTTCCCTCCCCCCTGCCCCATGAGTGATTCTGGTACATTATCAGGTCTGTGAAATTAAGAATGAAAGTGAATTTTACATTTAATCTTAATTTTTTCATTCCTTTTATTTATAGCTCATTTATAATAGCTTTGCCCAGTTCCTGGTCAAGGAGAAAGGATATGACAAGGAGCTGCTCACCGTGCCTCCAGAGGATTGGGATTTCTGGTAAGTTCTTTTTTTCAAGTTCTGCATTGCGTCTGATTCTTAATTGTTGCTGATAAAATTTTAATGCTTCCTCTTTATGGAGACAGAAAATGAAATGTGAAATTTAGTCAAAGGACAAAATGTCTTCTATACTGAAAGTTTTTTATTTAATGAATTAAAAATCTGTTTTACTTGTTTAGACTTAATTATGAAAATAAGCTAAGAAAAAACCTCAAAGGTTCACATCGCAAGAAAAAATAATTTGTAACTGTGTATGTTGAAGGATGTTAACTAAACTTACTGTGATAATCATTTCACAATAAAAATTATAAAAAAAAAGAAAATAAGCTAAGAGCTTATGAAACTGATTTGGATATGTTTGTATGTTATAATTTTGTCATAAGAGTTTCAGAGGGTATTAAGAACTGTGTCAAATTTACATCTTAGAAAAAAAGTTTGCTTTATTGCTCTTCAAATGCAGAACTGTAATAATAAGAAGAATCATCATGTTTTGACTGTCTGAATTAGGACCTTTGGCGGTCCGTAATTTTGGTAGGCATTCCTGTGTCAAATGGTCTCACTGCTAACTCTCTTCCTGGGTTAGGATTCTCAGCTTCCCAAGGCTCTGTTTGTTTCTCTTCCTCATTTAAACAACAGAAACAAAACTCCTACACTTTAAATTATTCAGTTGGAAATTAATGATGATCCTAAAACATATGAAAAATACATGCAGAAGTAATTTTAGAACGATGTTCATGTATTATACATTTCCTCTAATGTTAGGTTAGTCTTTTTTTAATGTATCACTTTTGTAAAAGGAAGAAACAGAAACATTTTACTGTATAAAAACCACTGACTCTGGAAGTTTTACTGTGGACCAAAGTAAATAATGCTTCTAAAATACCCTGTCATTTTTTTTTTTCTCTTGGTATTTGTTGACCGTATGCATCCTTGTTGTATTATTCATAAAATACCATTTTTCTCCTCAGATTCCACAAGTCTTTTACAGTGAAGAACCTAAAACTTAATATTTGACTTTCTTTTAGTGGTTTTCAATAATATGCCTTGCCTAGAGGGTAAGTTCTTACAACCTGACCTAAACTGAGGCAAATTCTAAAGCGTATAGAAGAGACTCTGGCTAAGAGCTTATCTTGAAGAATATAAATGGTGTGTGTATGTGTGTTTTATTTACTTGAAAACATGTGAACATTTTAACAGAGACATGCAATAATGTTTATTTTTTGTTCTCTTTGAATTTTGGATTCCTTATTGTAAAAGCTTAAGAATTTTACAAAAATGTTCTCCTTCATTTGCCCATGTAAGTTTTCCTTGTATATGTGCCCTGTGGATATTTAACTTTAGAATTTTGGGATATTCTTATTTGTTTGATAAATGTGTTATTCTCCTGAGTGGGAGAAAATCCCTTTTTAGCATTGTGACTTTTTGAAAATAGAAATATTATTTCTTGGGTTAGCTCTATATATGAATCAATTGGTAATCAAATTTTCTATTTTAGTTGCAAGGGCTTGGCCCTGGATCTGGAAGATGGGAACTTCATTAAACTTGGAGACAATGGCACAGTGCTCAGGTAATAAAATTTAGTTGTGAAGTCAAAACTTTACTCTTTCCAGGACACTTTATTGCCATATAGCATTTGATTGTTAAGGTATGTATTAAATAAAAATTTTATTTTAGTCAATCAGATGACAGATTATCTGTGTGCCTGCATTTCTTTGTATGAATTGTTTGAATGATTTAAATACAAATCTGGGAGCATTAGATTTAAAGGTCTAGTACTTTTAAATTTAACTCATCAGAAATATCTGCAGGAAAGAGAGTAGAATTTTAATAACTTGTTTCATTTCATTGACTGATCCTACTGCAAAAGAGCCTTGGAATTATATTATATTAGATGGATACATAGGTGTCTGGAATAAAATTGGAGTTCTTTTTATTAAAGTAAGAGGAGAAAATGGATGTTGCATAGGGCGCACTGTTCTTTCTTTTTACTTCCTCCATTTATCCAAATTTGCCCCATCTTGCAGGACTCATGTTGTGTTCCAGCTCCATGTGTTTTTCTAGACTGTTCTAACCTTTAGCAGTCTCTCCCCACCACTTATACTCAGTGCTGACCCCCTTTTATTCCCTCTGTGCTTTGAGTGTTGGTGACAGTAGGGCAAGCAATTGAGAAGCAGTTGCCATCACTGCTCTGCATCTTACTGAGGGTACCAGGGAGTGAGCATCTATCCCCACCCCCAACCCTGTACTGATAGTACAGGCAAGTCAACATGGCCATGCAGCTGTGCAATTTATTATTTATATTAACTTGATCAGAGTCAAAGAAGAGGATGCTCATCACAGGTTGCCCCTTGTACATACTCTCTCTTTTGGTACTTCATTTTTTCTGCATTGTACAAACTCACACTCCACTCCAGACCTTCCCCTGAGGTGCAGCTAACTAGAATATGTATGCCCCCCCACTGAATATTTTGTTATTCATTTTTTTTCCCCAGGTAACCAGAATAAAATGTATATATTCATTTTTATGTCTGTATATAGATATACAATTGACTCTTGAACAGTGTGAGGGTTAGGATCACTGACTCCCCCAAGACAGTTGAAAACCCATGTATAACTTACTTGACTCCTTAAAACTTAACTATTAATAGCCTACTATTGAACAGACACCTTATCAATAATATACAGAGCCAATTAACACATATTTTATATGTGATATGTATTATATACTTTATTCTTACAGTAAACTCAAGAAAAATGTTTTTTCAAATTGTGGCAGATCTCAAAAAAATATTCCAATAGAGTTACTGAAAAAAAATCCTTCGTATAAGTAGGCCTGTACATTCAAGCTCATGCTGTTCAAGGGCCAACTATATACACAATGTAGCTCTAATTGTGACCTTTATCTCTCCTGTTAGATTCTTACAGTGTACTTGGCTGTTTGAGTCATGGTTGGAAGAATGGAAAGCATTCTGCAGTTTTGCTGCTTTTTTCAGTGTTATGTCTGTCTGTCTGTCCTGCCTCCCAACACCTCTACTGAGGTCTGACCGTCTCCATTCAGGTCCTAGCTAACCTACAATTTCTTCTGAGTTTACTTGCTACCTTCTTGATGCCTGCTTTCATCCGATATAGTAGATTCCTGTGTGATTGTATTTCGCACTCAGGGTTCCTCCATCATTACATACAGCTTTCTGAAACGTTAACCCCTTTATAGAAAGGAACCTGTTTGTGATTTTCCCTCCATTTGCCCTTCTTATTATATTTCTTTTCCCCTTCATTTCACTTTGCTAGCACAATATTACACCAAGAGAAGAAAAATGATGTTCCCTAGCATTATAATTTCTCATAATAAATTACATAAAATATCAACTGTTTCTCTATAGGGTAAGATTCTCTTAACTAGGCCCAACTGGCAGAAGCAGTATTTTGAGTATAGAAAGTAGCTACTTGTCTTGCTGTTCTCAGTTTTGCCACCTTTATCTTGCTGTTTCCCATTGTATTTTTAGCTGCATTGTGTCCTTGAATTGGCAGATTGTTCCCCCTTCTTCCAAGTCTGTGTCTCCACTCACAGCAGGCCCACGCCTGCATGCCAGGTGCCTGCCACTCACTGTTCCTGCGGGCCTGGTGCAGCTCACACACTGACTCCTACCTGCTGCTCTTTCTCTCCTGCTGCCAAGACCAGCTCCCCTCCCCCCAACCCCTCTAGTTCATGCAGTTGTTTCCTAATTTTTCAGTTACATTACTCTTACCTTTGTAGTTAAATGGCAACTTCTTGGGAAGGGTGGTGTGTCATTTCTTCTACAGAAATAGTTTGCATACTGTAGGTCCAGAGCAACTGCCAGTGTGGACCTCAGAGTGAGCTGTTCCTGATCACCTGCTAGGTGGTGGATGGAATGGAGGAAGAGCTGGAACTGTCAAGGGAGATGCCTTGTAGAATCCTAAGTGGGGGAAGTCATCCAGTTGAAATGGAAAAAAAGAAAACTTAATTAGTTTTAGGGAGGATTAACAATAGCAAGCCTGGATGAAAGGGTGTTCAAGGGCGCCGTTGATGAGCAGTGTGCCGCACCTCCCCACCAGGGCCAGCCATGGCACAGAAATGATGGCTCCAGAGGCACTGGCGGAGGAGTATGGCGGGAAGGAGTGGAAGCACTTCATGTCGGACACTGGCATGGCTTGCCGATCAGGTATGGCTCATGTGGGACAGCGCCACCATTCCCTCCCCTTTTGTTTTGAACCCTGAATCTGCTATATGAGAACACAAAGCATGGCCTCTTTGCCTCTCAGGGGCAAGATGCACAAGGAGCAACTGCAGTTTTATAGGAATAGGATATGTGTTTTCCCACATATGTCTTATTTGTCTTTGACAGTTGGTTCTGTTTTATTTAAGGTTTTTGTTGAGTTTGCACTTTGTTCTGGAATAAAAAGATTAGCACTTAGGAATAATACATTCCTCAGTTGCTGATATTTCTTGTCAGTTTATTACGCACTCAATCCTTACTTTTTCCTATTCCCCTTTTCTCCTCGCGTTCATATTCCCTCTCCTGTTCTCCAGAATTCTTTTCTTTACTTCCAGTTCTAGTATCTTCTTAATTTGTCTTTTTTCCCCCTTATTTTAAATAATTTTACACATTTTTTTCCCGCTGTTAAAGAACATCATGGGTGACCATGAAAAGATTTTTCAAAAAATATTTATAGACATAGATATGCATAAATTAATAAGGAAAGGTTAAAACATTGTTATAAACACAGACCTCATTAAAAGTCACAATTGTTAGTTTCTCATTTGTCTAAATTTTTTTTGCCATTTTCTCCTTCACCACAGTTTTGAAATGCACCTGTTCACCTTTAAAAATAAACACAGTAACACTAAATGCAGTAACCTGAAAATAGTTGAAGTTATTTCCTGTTACTCTTCTGTTTGCTTTGTTGGTGTTATTCGCTGTCTTTTGAGTTTTTGGGTTTTTTGTAGTGACATGGGACTGTCAGGAAGTATGATAAAATAAGGTGATAGGAAAAACAGATTTTACATTGGAGTTAGACATAGGATGCTTTTACACATCAGCTGTTTCTTCATAGGGTAAGATTCAAAATAGCTAGTGGAAGCTAAATGGGTGTATAGCCTTTTACTCAAGTGATAATAGAGAACTGTGGTTGTCTCTCCACATACAGGCAGTTGTAAATAAGCTCTTCCTTTCTTCCAGAAAAGCTTGGCACATGGCTAAGTGTTTCACTCAGACATTCATTCAGAAACAGGAAGTATTTTAAAGAAGTAAAGTATTTCCCAGCTATGAAAAGAGCATTCACCCAATGTGACCCACCTGTTTATCTGCTAGAGGGCACTGCCTCCTGGGATTATTGGCTTCCCCCTGGTGCTTCATTTTCCCAGGAGTGCTCTGAGGGCGGTCTTGGAGTTTACCGCTCTTAATTAGGGTTTGCTAGGGAAGTGTTTCCCATCCAAGTTCCCATTGGTCAGGTAGTGACACATTAGCACAGCCTATTGTTTCTACAAAATAATAAGGGAAATCTAAAGACTTTAAAAAAGAATATTTACTATTTTTTTTAATGTGGAGACATAGGAAACAAGGGCCTGTGGTTCCAAAACCCAGTTAAACCTTGTTTACATTAAAAAAATAGTAATGTGAGCATATAGTTAAGAAATAATATTATGGAAAGAAATGAAGAGCCTATCCCAGAAATTAAATGAAATCCAGCCCCTATCCCCCAGAATCCTTTTTCCCTAGAGCTTATTTTTTAAAAGTGTACAAAAGGAATCATATGTTTTCTGTACTTTGCTGTTTGTAATTTACATCTTAGCCTGTGCCATTGGCACATGCACAAATGTACCTCATTCCTTTAAAAGCTGGAGTGCTCTACCATCTAGTTCCATCCATAATATATTTCACTGGTCCCCTCACAGTGGACATTTACATTGTGTCTGGTATTTGGCCATTACAAAAAAGCCTTCAGTGACATTTTCATACATGTGTATTTTACACTTCTGTAAATATATCCAGGGTAAGTAGAAGTACAGTTGCTCTAAAGATGACTAGAAATGAAAAGACATTATTTATTTATGCTCTCTCTATTATATTTTTATGTTGCTGTTTAAAATTTTTAACCTGTGCCTCACTCACAAAGCATGAAACATTTTACCTACTCCTTAATTACAATGCAGTAAAATAACATTTTATGCTGGGATCACACATGAGCCAAAGAGATGTGACATAACATGGGTCATCAAAAGTGTCTGCCAGGGAAAGCAGATTCAAAAGTGACATCTGTGCCAAGGAATGCTTCAAGTTTAATTCTATCCTAGGATTAAACAGGATAAATCAAATCCCTCTCTTCCTTGAGACCCTGGAATGTGCATGTCCTGTGCGCCTGAGTTTTTCTAAAATAAGCACACTGTGTCCTCATATGATAATGATTTTTTTTTTATTCCTCTCACCCTGATTATTCTCACATTGTACTGAGATATGTTTGAAATTGCATAGAATTTGAATGCAGTACTGTAGGTGAAACAACCAGCACAGATATGGAAAGGCATTATTGTTTGGAGCACTTTGTGGTATTCCAGCCTTCAGTTGATTATTTTGAAATTCAGTGACACCAATAAGATAAGTTGTGGCTTTTTCATGATCCATTTTATATTTGTGTTATAGTCTGTTTTTAGTTTTTAACATTAAGAAAATAAACACTAATTAAAATGCTTAACTTTTATGGATATCATATTTTAAATTTCTTACAGTAAATAACCTTTAGATTAAATCTTCTTAAAAAGACAGATAGCCTGTAATGGAGCCATTCTGAATTGAGATAGAGGCTCCTTACTAAGCCAAATTCTAGTGTCCCTTCAGTTAAGTTTCTGTGTATGTTATATAAATGAGTCACTCATTTATTCCCATTTTTAAATTTTGTTCTTTTTTAGGAAAATACTATTTTTATGATAACTACTTTGATCTGCCAGGAGCTCTTCTATGTGCCAGAGTGGTGGACTCTTTAACAAAGGTGTGTGGGGACTCATTTTTTAAAACTATGATATTTATTTAGTTATAAATCAGAGGACTTATGTCTGTGAGTTGAGATTTTCTTCAATTTCCTCATTGTGTTTTCAGAGGTGACTGAGGAAGAAAAACAGAAAATTTGCTCAAAATCGTTTTTGGAAAATTAAATAGCAGGGACCGTTTTTTTGCCCAAGGATAGTAAAACTATTCTCCAGCAGGGGGTGCCAACATCTAGGAAAAGAAAATAGGGAACTTGGATCTGGAAGATATTTTATTGGTTTCATTAGCAGAATAAAAAACACTAAAGGTAATTAAGAAAAATCCATGTGTCTTTAAGCTTTCTAAATAATAGAAAATGAGAAAAATGAGATGAACTATTTAAATTTTAAATCATTTTGGGCATAGCTGAATACATACAGACTTTTCCTTTGTACAGTACAAAAAATAGCTCTCTGGTTATTATCAGTTTATACTTAAAGTTCAAGACCTGTGAACACAAACCAGTTTTATGTCGGAATCACTTTCCTTGCATATGTTGTCTTTTAAAATCATAATCATTGTGTTTATGATAGAACATGGGTCATGGTTCATTTTTGAATCAGAATTATAGTCCTGCTAAAGTTTCTGTTGTGCCATAGTTCTAGTATGTTTGTAGCAATTGCTATTAACATGAGATGGAATCACTTTCTTATTTCATAGTGACTACAAGCAAATGTATGTCTTTAAATATTCGAAGTTTGTATGATTAGATAAAAATAATTAGTTAGATTTTGTTAGATAGAAGGATACTGGATAATGGTTCCAAGGAAGCAAAGGGCGGTAGCACTAAAACACATAGAATTTGAATGCAGTTTTGTTTTGTTATTGCATTAAAATTCCTGTGTTTTAATGTAATGTTTATTTGCTTCATGGTTTTAAAAGAAGTCTTGATAAAAATGATTTACATTTTGGATTTGGAACCTCCATCTCTTCCGCAGAGATTTGCTGCTCTTTGATACTGAAATTCAGGTAAATGTGCATTGAATTCTGAAGTAACGAGCTTGGGGAGGTTTAGGGCTTCAGGCTTCTCAGCCCCTTGATGCCATGGTGCACAAAGCAACATCATACTTTCTGGTATCTCAGAAGTTACAACACTGTAAATTTACTCATGTGCTTAAAATATTCCATAATCTTAGACTTAATAGTGATTGGAAGTTTTTATTTTATTTGGGTTTTATGAGCTCTATTAATTTTTAGTCCTGTGTGTGTGTGTGTGTGTGTGTGTGTATACCAGTAATTTCCATGGAAGATTTCTCTTTCTAAAATCACATTTAGAAGAGTGAAAAGCTTATTAATCTATCTTTTCTAAAACACAAGTTCCTATTTTAGAATACAGTAACATAATAATTATTTGCTGAGTATTTTCTTCTGTGTTTAAAAACAATTATTACATGTGTTACATTTGGATTTTTTTTTTTAGCAGAACAATGGTCAGAAAACGTTTGATTTTTGGAAGGATATAGTTGCTGGTATACAACATAATTATAAAATGTCAGCTTTTAAGGGTAAGTAATGTAAGACTTTTTAATAGATGTTTGTTAAATCCTGTGTGCCTAGAGAATTACTTAGAACTTAACCTATTTTGCTACATTCTTTAGTTAGGATTTAATTTGATCTTAAACTTTACTGTAAAGTTGGTACTGCTTACATTTTTTAAAAAGTTCCTTTATTCATGTCTGTTTCATGGCCATAATTGCAGTATTCTGAGCAATGTTGCTTCTTACATGCCTGCCAATAGGGTCATTCATGGGTTCCCCAGAATTGAAGTTCCAACTTTTCTTCTTTTCTGCCTTGGGAATGAGCGTTAGTGATGCCTGAAGCCATTAGTGTAGTAGCTATTGACAGGGAAAGCAAAAATTCTGTTTTTATTGCTTAAAAACAGAACCAGTTAACCCAGAATGGGGACAGAGGTATCACCAACCTGGGCCTCAGGTTTTGTGGTTCCATCTACCAGGTTTGCTTCGGTTACACAGAGATTACTTCTAAGAAATAAAGAGATGCCTTTATGGTATGCTACCCTGGCGACTTGAACCAGACTCCCTATTCAACCAGTGGATGGATAGATTCTCAAGAGCACTGTTTTTCAGCTTAGAAAAATGTTGCCTTTTGATTGATGTAGAAATGGCTTGTCTTCCTTTTAATGTAGTGTAAGCCATCAAGATAATCCTAAATATTATGACTATAAATATGTCAAGTCAATAAATAGTAATGGCAGAATATGTGTTCATACTATGTATTCTTTGCCACCTGCTTCTTTCCTTGCCAGAAGAAAATCTCTGCTTTGGGGTGATTATCTCATTTTTCTGTGCACAGTTGTCAGCCCTTCTGCCTGACTTGGGGGCTACATGTGGTTCTGCAGATGCAGTCTCACAGTCCACACTGAGGCTTGGATGTGGGGATGCCCATCTCCAGTAGAGGGGCATGTCCATGGCAGCTGTAAAAGCCACCCAGCACTTTATTGTTTTACTTTTTATTAACTTCGTAAAATGAAAAGCCTTAAAAGAATGGTTGAAAATAGCAAATTACTGCTGTCAAGGAAACTCAGCATAAAAATTTAGTGATATTATTTTATTGCATTGTAAATAAGGAGTAGGTAAAATGTTTCATGCTTTAAAGTGAGGCACAGCTTAAAAGTTTTAAATAGCAATACAGAGAGTATAAATAAATAATGTCTTTCCATTTCTAGTCAGATTTTTAAACCCTTGATATTAGTTATAATTTCACCAGAATGGGGTACAAGGTATACATGTTAATACTCTGTAAACCAAAAAATCATATATAAGATTCAATAAAGGAAGTAAATAAATCACACTTGGATTAGATATATAAAATAGGTCAGACACCCTTTTCCAAGTTGTGAAAGATATATAGAAAGCTTTTCTGCAACCACAGAAAAGTTTGAAAAAGTTCTTATCTAAAGCACCTTGCATTTCAGATTAATTTTAATATAATATTTTGTTATTTTTATGAGAGCTGTAAAAAAGTATATATGCACCTATATGTTTGAGTAGATCTTGAAGAAGGGACCATATAAACCATCGAGTAATGCCAACTCTAGAAAGAAAGATTTGGGGTACAAAGTGTCTTTTAAGTTTGAATATTCAAGTACTTAGTTCAGTAAAGATACAGGATATCTCCTGAGTGTTTCCTAGAAGTTCTCTTGTTAATTGTTAGAAACAGACTTATTTAAAAAGAAATGAAGAGTTTCTGAAATCAAAATTATCATAATTTAGTGTCACATTTCAGGTTTTCTGCCATTTTGTTCTTTTAGCTTAGCAATACTTCTATGGTGAAATTTTCAAATAAGGAGTTCTGAGAAAACTTTAAAGAGCCTTAGAATTGCTGGCTAGAAATTTGAGGGGGTCTTCACATATTGTTTACTGTTGCTGCTCACTTTTTCTGGGGGGAAATTGAGGGTCTGAAAGCTCAAATCTGTATTTTGGAAAATTAAGAATTGTCATGTTTTTTTTCAGCCTGCCTCAGATACATTTTGTGGGTTGGGGCGGAGTAGGGAAATGCCTTTTCAAGCAGCTTTATGTTATGGTGGGAATATGCTCACATTGGAGCCACTAAGAATCCTGAGAAAGATGAGTGGACATACTCTGAGGAGTATAGCCCGTTTGACTCGGCATTGGGCAGCTGGAGCCACACCTGGTCGTTCTCTGTGAGATCGATTATGGCACTCCCTGAGGCCTGATCCAGGTAGCCTTTGGCGTATTCATCATAAGTGTACATTATGGGAGTGCCATTCTTATATAAGCCCACCCAAGCGTGGGTCCCTTTCACATGCACATGGTAGGAAAAATAGTATATTCCAGGTATCCTGCAGGTAAAGAGTCCAGTTCTTGAGTCATAATGCTGTTGTGTGTTATACAAAATCTTATCAAATGGGATGGGGGTGCCTATAGCTGGGTAAGCTTTGGAGAGAATAGCAGTGAAAGCAGACACAGGCATTCCTGTTACTCCCAGGTTGGCACTGACAAGAGGCCTTTGGCTGGCCTTTATAAAGCTCTCAGGCGGGACTGCTTGGCCTGGGGGACCAGGGGGTCCTGGGGGCCCTGGGAGGCCAGGCTCCCCAGTGTGGCCTCTGAGACCTGGAGGGCCTGGTGGCCCTGCGGGTCCATTGAGGCCCTTAGTTGCTATGCCAGCTGGGCCAGGAGGACCGGGAGTTCCTGGGTGGCCTTTAGTTCCAGGGAATCCTGGAATGCCTGGTGGCCCAATAGGACCTCTGGTGCCTGGTATTCCGGGGGCCCCTCTTGGCCCAGCCTCACCACTGTATCCAGGTACTCCCTTAGCTCCCACTGGGCCCACAGGACCTGGAAGACCAGGGGGTCCTCTAAGTCCAGGATCACCTTTTGGCCCTGGTAACCCTGGGCTACCTGTGGGTCCATTGATCCCTGGTTCTCCTGGGAGTCCTGGCTTCCCTGGTAGCCCAGAGGAGCCGCTTTCTCCCTTCGCCCCAGGTTGCCCTGCAGGCCCAGCTGGCCCCATCTCACCTTTGGGGCCTGGAATCCCGAGGCTCCCGGGGATGCCTTTCGGCCCTTGGGGCCCCATATTTCCAGGGGTCCCAGTAAGACCTGGCTTCCCAGGATGGCCTGCTGGGCCCTGTTCCCCCTTGGCACCTGGAATCCCTGGAAGTCCGACAGGACCTCTTTGTCCCTTCAGGCCTGGCAAGCCTGGTTTCCCAATGCCAGGAGCCCCTGGGGGCCCAGCTATTCCTGGAGCCCCGGGGCAGCCTTTCGTTCCCGGAACTCCTGGCTGGCCTGGGGCCCCAGGAGCTCCTGGCTTTCCAATAACTTCTGGTCCTCGCTCCCCTGGAGGACCTTGGGGACCTAGTGGGCCCGTTGGTCCCCTTTCTCCTGGAAAACCCCTATCACCTTTGATTCCTGGCTGTCCTGGAAGCCCATTTTCACCTTTTTTTCCCACCCCTGGAGAGCCAGATTGTCCCATGGGACCCTGAGGGCCTGGAAGGCCCCTCTCACCTGGGCGGCCAGGTGCACCATAGCCTGTTTCCCCTTTCTGGCCACTCATCCCAGAGACCCCTGGTGTACCCTTTTCTCCAGGAAAGCCCCTGGGTCCTGGGGCTCCTGTAGGTCCCTGTTGTCCAGGTTTTCCTGGAACAGAAATTCCAGCTGGGCCAGGGATTCCAGGTGGCCCTGGTGGGCCCTGTGGTCCCAGTAAACCAGCTGGGCCAATATCTCCTTTCGGTCCACGTGGTCCTCTCTCTCCTGGCTTTCCCTGGCGCCCTGGCAGACCTGGTTTCCCACTGGTTGGTGGTCCTGGTGGTCCTGGCAAGCCTGGCTCTCCTTGGGGTCCAGGACTCCCATAGCCTGGTTTTCCTGGTGGTCCAGATGGACCAGGGTGCCCTCGAGGTCCAGATGGGCCTGGTGGGCCAGGAATACCTTGTTCTTCTCTTACTGGTATACCTAAAAGACATAACCAATACATGCAGAGAAGGGGATGGTTAGTATACTAAGGAATCATTGCCTCTCAACTCATGAATGAAGATAGGACATTGCCTTGTCAGTCAATCCACTTTGGCAGACTAGTTTTAAATAGTTTCAGACAATACATTTTATGTTGTTAGAACTATTTAAATAGCCAAGATATGAAAACATCTTAAGTGTCCCTCAGTAGATGAATGGTACATATACACAATGGAATATTATTCAGCCATAAGAAGAAAACAAATCCTACCATGTTTGGTTACAACATGGATGGAGCTAGAGGGTATTATGCTCAGTGAAATAAGCCAAGCGGAGAAAGACAAGTATCAAATGATGTCACTCCTCTGTGGAGTATAACAACGAAGCAAAACTGAAGGAACAAAACAGCTGCAGACTCACAGACTCCAAGAAGGGGCTAGTGGTCACTAAAGGGAAGGGAGTGGGGAGGGTGAGTCGGGAAGGAGGGAGAAGGGGCATTCTGATAAGCACACATAGTGTCGGGGGGGGGTGGGGGGGCTGGGGAAGGCAGTGAAGCACAGAGAAGACAAGTAGTGACTCTGTAGTGTCTTACTATGCTGATGGACAGTGACTGAAGTAGTGTGTGTCTGGGGGACTTGGTAATATGGGTGAATGGACTACTCACAAAGTCGCTCATGTGAAACCTTCATACGATTGCATATCAACGATATCTTAATAAATAAAAAGAAAAGACTGCTAGAAAACACAAAACCATGGCTACAGTGATACTCTCATTACATCCTAATGATCCGTGAAAATCAGCTGGGATTGAATAAGAGTGCTCTGAAGGTAAATGTATCACATTTATTTTAGGAAAATCGCGTATCTGGAAAGTAAAGAAAAAATAGATTATTTGACAGAAAAGGAAGAAAAAGAGAAGAGCAGAATAAATAGTAAAATGTTTAAGACCTATAATAACTTTCCTTGAGAAAAGCTATCCTATAAGACAAATGAGAAAAGCAGTTAATTCTAATTTACATCTAATGTACATGGCCTTGCTGAACATAGTTTAGATTCAGGTTGATTTTTTTTTTTTTCCTGTATACTGTGAGCTCTTACATTCTCCATTATTGAAACAGGGAATTAAAGAATTAGACCTAATGGGCAAGGTGCACGAAATAGCATTAAAGAGCTTAACTGGTTTCCTTTAATTGATACTAGTAAATATTGTTGATTTCATAGAGTTGTGAGTTCATTTGAGCTAAATACTTATACTGATATAATAAACTCACAAGTACATATTCAGTGCCTGCAATGGGAAAAGTGCCATTGGGCCACATGCGTGGGAAAGCACAGGACACATCCTCTAAGAGTTTTAGTCACAGCAAGCATAAAGCAAGTGTTCATGTGATAAGCGCTTTAAGAGGCATCCAAGGTTTTACTTGAGTCATTCAAAGGTGGGATGTAACAGCATTGCTGGCATTGCGATACAGGGAGGTATTATCATATAATACTTCAAATAATCTATAGGCAGTAATTAGGATCATCTACATAAATTACTCTGTCTCAGAAAGTCTTTAATAGCTAGCAAAAATGATAGCAACATTGCATGTGATACTAAATGCCTACTTGCAGAATTTATATTAAAATCATTTTCTGTTCGGTAAATTTTCAGAAACATTGTTAGAATTCCTGCCTATATTATTTAGATTTTATACTGTTGGAAGATGGTTCATCATAATGGTGGATTTAGTAAATGTCACATAGTTGACTAATTTAGTCAAAACGCTGACGACTTATAGCTATGAATTTTGAGCCATACCTCTTTTGAACAAAAATGATTAATATGCTTAAATTCTAACTAAAATTTTAATGGCTTTAAAAACCAATATGAAGACTAAATTGGAATTAACATTAAATGAGTTGAATTGTGAATTTCCTTTGAACACGTGTATGAGTATAGTTCCCTTTAACTATTAGTTGTTGATACAGTATTAAATTTAAAACTTTTTTCACATTAAATAACTGGCAGGTAAGAAGTAATCAGCCAACAGAAGTTGCTAATATTATTCTCTTGGGGTAGAGATGTTCCTGATATTTGAAAACTTTTTGGTAACAGACAAATTAAAAATATTGAGCAGAATCATTAAAATAGATAGGCTGAATTAGGAAAATCATTTTCAACTTCGGTATCTATATTTTATACTCAATAAAGTTATATTTCATTTTGCAAACATTTAAATGTATGGAGCTTTATTTACTAGTGGATTTTCACAAAATGACATCAGGAAAAAGACAATGAGAAAAGTTCATTTATGGAAAAGATTTTCTTATATTAATACATATCTTGATTGACTTTTAGTATACATATATATATATAAATGAGTGTCTATACATTGCAAATAGACAAGTAAAGGACCTCTTAGTCATTTGGAATCAAATAGCATATTTTTTTTAATGCAAACAATGTTAGAATGGGGTTTGCTTCAGTATCTTATTCTGAATCTCTTAAAGGTCATGCCCATACTGAAAATAACTCTTTATTCTAGTTGGAAATCTATTTAACTGTTAAAATAGGAAAAAAAAAAACAAGTCTTACTGAAAATGACTACACTGAGCATTGTTTGAGACTAGAACTCCAAAGACAGGGTGATGTCTGTCACTTGGAATTTAGCTCTAATGGGTCCTTCACTTCTGTGCAAGAAAGAAAGTGGCATCTGTTGTGTTCCTTGGGGGACAGCCCCTGTTGGTAGCTTGCCTTCTGAAAAAATTGAAGATTAGGTGATACCATCCCCAAGGAAAAATGATTACCCAGAGGAGAAGTTTCTGAAATGCTCTCAAACTGAAATGGTGGTTGGTTGTGTCAAAATGTGGCATTCATGTGCCCACCAGCTGTGGAAACTTCTACAGCATAATCTAGTGTGTTTTGGCTGAGCCATCTTGTAGCCTGTGTTGAACAGATATGCCTAGAAATTATAGGAATTCTTTGTGTTTGTTACCAACTTAGTATTACACTTGCTTCAGTTGTGGGCTTTTGTCTCCATTGCAGCGCATTATTTATGCCTACCAGTGGTTGATACTGTATATCAAGCAGAGACTAAGGTGGATTTAATAGTCAAAATATAGCTTCTAAACTTTTCATTCATTAGTAAGATATGTATTTTCATTTATTCTGCAAAAATAGCCATGATAATACAGTACATTGAGGTGGGAAGTAGAATATTTTTAACCTAAGAGTGGTGCACTTTATTTTTAATACAAGACTGTTTCTTATGATCTTGGTAAACTATAAAAAGTCTTGTGATCATAGAAAGAGAACCTAGTGCTGCATGGCATAGTTCAAATTGCCATTTGTTGGTTCAGGTAAAGTAGCAGGTTTCCTTATCTTTTATTTTTTCTTTCCTGACTTTTCTCTTCTTTGTTATTTGTATTTTGAGACATTCAAGAGTATCTCTTGTCCACTTGTGCATTTATTCCTAAACATTAAACTACCTTTCATGAAATACTTAAAATTTTATCTTTCTTCTTAAAGAGACAATCCTATAAGTTTAATTTGCCCCAAATGGGTTGTCTCCAAAAGAATAATTTTTAAAGTTTATGACAAATATCTTTAGCTTTGGTTGCAGGATAAATATAAATAACTATAATGAAAAAATACTGCAGAAAAGAAACCTTGAATCCTGTAATCAGTTGAGCTTATTCAGTTTAATTCAGATGTTTTGCAGGCAGTTTTTGTCCAATGCTATTAAATGGCATTAGTGAATATGAAACTTAATGTCCTTCCTTCTTTGAGGATCTTTCAGTACTTGATGTACATTATCTCAGTACTCTTTTCAGTAGCTGAGAAAGCTGAACAGATGAGAAATGGATTCAAGAAGAAAGCTAAAACTTACCAAAGGCTACACCACCAGTACTACTACAACGGGAGGTGAAGTCATAGAAATAGAAGTAAGAAGAGGAGGAGGAGGAGGAGTAGCTAACACTTATGCTATTTAAAGATACTAACTCACTTAAGCTTCAAAACAGCCCTTTGAGACAGATGCTCCCTGTTTTACAAATGAGGAAGCTGAGGCACCGGGAGGATTCATAATTCACTCTAGGTCACAAAGTTAGTGCAAAGATTTAAGTCTGTGCACTCAACTACTAAACCAAACAAAAATGTATAAAAAATTACAAGAATTGCTACTTAATTTGCCTCTTAAATTTCTGTGGAAAGCATCAGATTTTACATGATAATTATTTAATCTCTAAGCTTGCTACTCTCTTTGTACAACTGGCAATTATTTTTAGTTAGAACATTTTCAACTTAATTTTTACTGGACTAGTATTTCTAGATCATGGATAGCTATTTGTGCAAAAGCATTATTTGAGGGAAAAAATTTCCACACATAAGATCTTTTAATATTCTTCATGTGTATCTTTCTACTATACTTACTGTGTAAAGGATATTAATGTTCTTGAATAGACCTACTTTTTCTACAGATGTTTTGTTGTACTATTTTGAGCTAATTGGGGAGTTTGAAAATAATACCAATCAGAGTTAAAAAAGCATTTTGTTGAAGAGATCATTAAGATCGTAGCAAGCAAACCAGCTATAGAGAAAAATGGAGAAAATGCACAGTTCCACTTACTTTTGCTCTTTATGGCATAGGGAATGAAGAACTGTGTCTTCGTGTTGGGCAGTGGGCCTTTTATGCCAATAGGTGTTTGGTATCGCTCAGCATAGAATACTCCAAGAGCCAAGTTCAAGGACATTAGCAGCAAAAGGGCTCTTTGTGGTAGCATGTTCTCAGATGGATTCTGAAAAACAGAAAATAATAATTCCATACAGCTTTGTTACCTGTTTTAATTGTCTGAGTTTGCACAGATGAATTATGTATAGTTACCTACTTTTTTACCTTATCCTATATATTTTGAATATATTCCATAAATTAATGAGAGTTTTAATTTTTTAGTTATATGAATATATGTCTTAGTTGTTTGTGGAAACCACATTCAAGTCATCAAGTAAAAATGAAGTGATTTTAAAAACAGAAACACAAAAACCTTAATTGGATGCCTATAGTAATAATTCAAGATCTTTGACATAGACTGAAATATTCAGAAGTTTGAAAATACACTGAAATTCAGCTTAAAGCATGTTTTTACAAATACAGCATTATTAAAACTATCTTTTATATAGGCAGATAAAAAGTAAACTTTCTGAGAGCACTTTAGTGGAAAGCCACTTTTTTTAAATCATAAATTTATTGATACTTGTATCCAAATTAGCTAGTATGGAAGTCCAGTGAGAATCAGGTCATAGACTTACCTGGGTGCTGAGAGTTCCTGGAGATGGTTTCTTGGCAGCTTTCTGAGCCCTCCTGTGCCCAGGTGAGCAGTACAGAAAGTGCCCTCTGCAGAGCAGTCCTGCACTATTTATACTGTTTTTCCCTGACTACATGAGGTTACCCTGAGTTTGAGCTCTTCCTCCTGGAGGTGGAAAGCACTAATTATGGTGGAAATTTCTATTGGGCAGGCTCTCTTTTTCCTTGTTTTCTTATTGAAAAATAAACTCTTTGTCTTAAATACGTATTAATAGTTTTAACTATGTACCATCTTTTTCTGTGATTTTATTTTAGAAGTTATTATGCAGATGTTTACGTTGGTTCATGATGGGATGATTTGTTTTGTTTTTGTATTTTTGAAAAGCACCTTCTTGTGTTATTTGGTTGAAAATATTTGGTAGTATATAAAAGTAGGGGAGATATTTTTGGAGTGGGGTGTGAATTTAAACCATCATTAAATTCTTCAGGTATTGCATAAAGCCGTCAATGTGTCCAGTAATATTTCTAAATTCTTACGAAAATAGGTTACCCCAATTCTTAACTTATTTTTAGGTTTGAGAGAAACAGAATGGTGAAAATGTAGGTACGCTGTCTGTATCTCAGCATTTTAAGAGAAATTTCTCTTATTAACCTCGGATTTAATAAGAGAAGTTTGAAACTTGTTAACATATAGATAGTGAATTTTTTGCATACTAAATACTTGAAGTTTTTGAGACTGAGTCAAGAAATCCATCAGTTTGATAGTAGAGATAGCAATATAATTGCCCTGAAGGATTTAGATTCTTGATTCACAGTACATTACTATATTCAGTAAATGGCTTCAATTTTCCTTTAGAGTTGCAGTAGAGATTACAAAAACCCTTAATTGGATAATGTGTCATATCATGTCCATTTATTTTTTTTTATTTTTTATTTTTTAATATAATTTATTTTATTATCATTAATTTACAATTACATGTGCAATATTATGATTATTAAACTACCCCTTCATCAGGTCCCCCCCACCAACCCCATTACAGTCACTGTCCATCAGCGTAGTGAGATGCTATAGAATCACTACTTGTCTTCTCTGAGTTGTACTGCCCTCCCCGTGCCCCCCCAACATTACATCTGCTAATCGTAATGCCCCTTTTTCCCTCTTATCCCTCCCTTCCCGCCCATTTTCCCCAGTCCCTTTCCCTTTGGTAACTATTAGTCCGTTCTTGGGTTCTGTGAGTCTGCTGCTGTTTTGTTCCTTCAGTTTTTTTCTTTGTTCTTATACTCCACATATGAGTGAAATCATTTGATACTTGTCTTTTTCGGCTTGGCTTATTTCACTGAGCATAATACCCTCTAGCTCCATCCATGTTGTTGCAAATGGTAGGATTTGTTTTCTTCTTATGGCTGAATAATATTCCATTGTGTATATGTACCACATCTTCTTTATCCATTCATCTACTGATGGACACTTAGGTTGCTTCCATTTCTTGGCTATTGTAAATAGTGCTGCAATAAACATAGGGGTGCATCTGTCCTTTTCAAATTGGGCTGCTGCATTCTTAGGGTAAATTCCTAGGAGTGGAATTCCTGGGTCAAATGGTATTTCTATTTTGAGTTTTTTGAGGAACCTCCATACTGCTTTCCACAATGGTTGAACTAATTTGCAGTCCCACCAGCAGTGTAGGAGGGTTCCCTTTTCTCCACATCCTCGCCAACATTTGTTGTTGTTTGTGTTTTGGATGTTGGCCATCCTCACTGGTGTGAGGTGATATCTCATTGTGGTTTTAATCTGCATTTCTCTGATGATTAGCGATGTGGAGCATCTTTTCATGTGCCTGTTGGCCATCTGAATTTCTTCTTTGGAGAAGTGTCTATTCATGTCCTCTGCCCATTTCTTAATTGATTATTTGCTTTCTGTTTGTTAAGGTGCATGAGTTCTTTATATATTTTGGATGTCAATCCTTTATCAGATACGTTTTTTATGAATATATTCTCCCATACTGTAGGATGTCTTTTTGTTCTACTGATGGTGTCCTTTGCTGTACAGAAGCTTTTCAGTTTGATATAGTCCCACTTGTTCATTTTTGCTTTTGTTTCCCTTGCCCGGGGAGATATATTCATGAAGAAGTTGCTCATGTTTATGTCCAAGAGATTTTTGCCTATGTTTTTTTCTAAGAGTTTTAGGGTTTCATGACTTACATTCAAGTCTTTGATCCACCTTGAGTTT